>JAODAL010005807.1:0-139743 GCA_025379985.1 Phyllomedusa bahiana
TGCCCACAAGGCACTGGTTTTTAGTTTTTGACAACCCTCCCCCATGCTTTAATAGAAATCTCCCCGGGGAGTCTAACCCCTGTTTTTTTTTACTTTACACGACGGCGTTCCGAAAAACACGGAACATGTACATTCTTCTGCCCGGTTACAATAAAATGCATTTTTATGAGTTTACTCTGTGTCTAGTTAATTATTTTTGTTTATGCCTTTGTATAGGGAAAAAAACCGTACTGCTTTTTTTATTCAGTACATTAACTACTGTTTGTGTACTGTACTGTTTCTACCTGTTTTTCATGTACTGTACTGCTATTTTCTATTTGTATTTCATGTAATACATTGCTATCTGCTGGTACTACATATACTATACTGCTAACTACCTTCACTATGTGCACTTTTACGCCCAACTACATACATACCCTGGCCATGTCTCCGAGCCCCTCCTCATAACACAGCTGCAGCGCTACATCACATAGCCCCAGCAATGCAGTGATCGCTGCGCCGCCCCCGCCAATGTATGAGTTTCAGGCCCCTGCGCTGCTGTCTGTACTAGGCCCTAAGCCTATGATCGGCCCTTTGGGTTTTTACCTAGTAAAACCAAATGGTGTCCCTTTGAGGCCCACAGGGTGGATCCCCCGGGTCAAATTGTTTTTTGGCGGGGGAAAGAGCAGAGGTATAATTTATTTTATTTTTAATAAAGGGGGCCCCGTATTATAAAACCCATGGGGGCCCTTTATACCTATCTATTATCAAACTTTTAAAAAACCTGGCAAAGTACGGCCCCCGCTGTGGAGGAGCCCGGGCGTACGCTTTCCCAGATTGCTAATAGTAGCGTGACACCCGCCGCCCGGGTATTTGAGAGGCCCCGGGGGGCCGTCGCGCTACTTTACTGGTGAAATTGGGCCCACCGATGAACTCCGCTCACCGCCCCCTGCCTTCCTCGGCGCACCAGAGTAATAATTTTGGGGCCCAGGAGGGGGGAAAGGGGCGTCCCGGGCCGGGGGGATGAGTCATACCCCCAGCCGGGAAGCTCCCCGGTAGAAAATGAGCGCGCCGGCCCGGGAAAAAGTAAGCCGGGGAGTATTAGTTTTGTTATTTTTTAATTTTGGCCATAAAACATATACCTGCCTGTGGGAAACCTATCTATACCCGTGGGGACACACCGACTATTACCCGCCAGGGGATACACCTTATCTATTACCTGCCCGGGGGCCACCTAACTATCTTTACCTGCCTGGGGAAACCCCTAATATTATCTGCCGGGGGCACATCTAACATCTATATACCCCGCCTGGGGCAACCTAAAAATATACCGCTGAGGGACCCCTAACTAATACCTGCCTGGGCCACCTGACTTAACCCGCCCGGGGACAACCCGACTTTACTGCCTGGGGACACACCTGACTTCTTTAAAATTTTGCCGGGGACACACCTTTTATACCTGCCTGGGGACCATTTTTTTAAAATTTCCTGCCCGTGGGAAGCCTATTCTATTCCTGCCTGGGGGCAACTAATTTTTACCTGCCGGGACAAACCAACTATATTCTGCCTGGGGATAAATGACTATATACCTGCCTGGGTAACACCTAAATATTTATCTGGGGGACACACTGATATATTCCTGGGGAACACCTAATATATTTCTGCCTGGGGACACCTGACTATCTTTTAACCTACCTGGGGAACACCTAAACTTTTTTTCTGCCCGGGGACAACCTGACTAAATTATATCTGCCTGGGGCGATCTAAAATATCTCTAACCTGCCTGGGGACACATCTAACTATCTTATCCTCCTGGGAAAATTAACTACTCTTACCTGCTGGGGACAACCTAAAAATTTTTCCCCGCCTGGGGACACATCTAACTACTATATACCTGCCCAGGGGCAATCTAAAATCTATATACCTGCCTGGGGGGCAAAAATTAACTATTCATACTCCCGGGGACACACCCTAATATTACCTCCTGGGGAAAAATCAAAATACTTTTCCTGCCTGGGGACACACCCAGCATCTATTACCTCCTGGGGCACACCTGACTATATACCTGCCTGGGGACAACCTAAATATTATCTGCCTGGGGACACACCCTTACTATCTTTATGCCTGGGGAACCCCTAACTATATATCTGCCTGGGGGACATCTAACTATCTCTTACCTGCCCGGGGCACATCTAACTACTCTATACCTGCCTGGGGACACACCAACTTTACCGCCTGGGGCACATCTAACTATCTTATACCTGCCTGGGGAACATTAAATATCTCTATACCTGCTGGGGACCACCCAACATATACCTCCTGGGGGCAATCTAACTTCTTTTACCTGTGGGGACACAAATAACTATATCCTGCCTGGGGGAAAAACCCACTATCTATAACCTGCCTGGGGACACCCCCTAACTTTTTACCTGCCTGGGGGGCACACCTAGCTTCTATATACCCGCCTGGGGACCACCCAACTATAACCGCCTGGGGACACACCTAGTATCTATATACCCGCCTGGGGAAACCCAAACTATCTCTATACCCGCCGGGGCACACCCAACTATCTCAAACCTGCCTGGGGAAAACCCAACTATATACGGGCCCGGGGACAACCTAGCTACTATATACCCGCCTGGGGGGCACATCTAACTATCTCTATACCCCCGCCTGGGGGACACCTAACTATATACCGCCTGGGGAAAAATCTAACTATCTTATACCTGCCCGGGGACAATCTAAATATTACCTGCTGGGGGGGCACACCTATATCCTATACCCCTGGGGGCACACCTAACTTCTATATACCCCCTGGGGACACACCTAACTACTCTATACCCGCCGGGGACAACCCAACTATATATCTTGGGACACATCAAACTTTTTACCTGCCCGGGGACACAAACTATATACCTGCCCGGGGACAAACTAACTATCTATATCCTGCCTGGGGACACATCAACTATATACCTGCCTGGGGGGCACCTAGCTATCTAATACCCCGCTGGGGACACACCTAAAATATTCTATACCTCCCGGGGGAAAAACCCCTAACTTATATCTGCCTGGGGGAAAATCTAACATCTATATACCTGCCTGGGGGGCACACCTAACTATATACCTGCCTGAGGGGAAAACCCAACTATTACCTGCCTGGGGAACCCTACTATATACCGCCCGGGGGGCACACCCCGACTATTACCGCCCCGGGGACACACCGACTATCTATAATTGTGGGGACCACCCGTTCTATACCCGCCGGGGACCCAAACTACATCTTTTAACCCGCCTGTGGGAAGCCCCATCTCTATACCTGCCCCGGGGGACACCCTGAATTTTTCCTGCTGGGTACACCCTAACTTTTTAAACGCCTGGGGGGCCCAAAACCCTGACATTACCTCCCTTTGGGGGAAAACCTAAATATATCTGCTGGGGGGCAACCCTGACTACTCTATCCTGCCTGGGACACACCCAACTATATATCTCCTGGGGACCCCTGACTAACTATATATTCCTGGGGGCAGATCTAACATCTCTATACCTGCCCGGGGGCAAAAAACTACTCTATACCTGCCCGGGGACACATAACTATATAACCCGCCGGGGACACATCTAACTATCTAATCCGCCTAGGGGCCATCTAACATTATATACCCGCCTGGGGACAAACAAAAACAACTAATTACCGCCCGGGGGGCACATCTAATATCTATATTTCCTGCCGGGGGGCACACCTAGCTATCTATAACCTGCCTGGGGACCATAAATTATACCTGCCTGGGGACACATCTAACTTATACTGCCCGGGGGCACACCTGGGTATATACCTGCCGGGGACACACCCAACTATTATCTGCCCGGGGAACACCTGACTTTCTATACCTGCCTGGGGACAAACTAACTATATATCTGCCCCGGGGGCACATCTAACTATCTCTATAACCCCGCCTGGGGACACATCTAACTATCTCTATACCTGCTGGGGACACACCTAATAATACCCCCTGGGGGAAAATTAACTATCTTAACCTGCCTGGGCCATCTAATATTCTATACCCGCCTGGGGAACACCTAAATTTACCTGCCTGGGACCATCTAAACTATATTTTCCTGCCTGGGGGCAAACTAAATATATATGCCTGGGGGGCACACCTAGCTACTATTTTCCCCCCTGGGGACACACCTAATAATACCGCCTGGGGGGCACACCCAGCATTATATACCCGCCCGGGGACCACCTAACTATATACCGCCGGGGACACACCGCTTCTATATACCTTTCCCGGGGACAACCTAACTATCTCTATACCTGCCTGGGGAACCCTAACTATTTTTACCCGCCTGGGGGCCACCTAACATATACGCCTGGGGGCACACCTGTATTATATACCTGCCTGGGACACATTAACTTCTCTATACCCGCCCGGGGGGCACACCTAACTATAACCTGCCTGGGGCCATCTAACTATTTATACCTGCCCCGGGGACACATTAAATTTACCTGCCTGGGGGGCAAACCTACTACCATAACCTCCGGGGCAACCAACTATTATATCCCGCCTGGGGACACCCTAACTATCTCTATACCGGCCCGGGGGGCACACCTAAAATATATATCTGCCTGGGGACACTCTAAATATTATTCCCCCTGGGGGGCACACCAAAAAATATATCCTCCCGGGGGCAAACCAACTATCTATTACCTGCTGGGGACACATCTAACTTATCCGGGCCCGGGGGCACACCTATTCTATATACCCGCCTGGGGAAAACACCTAAATATAACCTGCCGGGGGGCACACCTAATTCTTTACCTGCCTGGGGGGCACACCCAACATCTAATTCCTGCCGGGGCACCCTAACTATATATCGCCTGGGGGACACATCTAACTATCTAAATACCTGGGGGACAAATCTATTATATACCTGCCTGGGGGACACACCTAAATATATACTGCCCCGGGACACCCCTAATATCTATATATTGCTGGGGACACACCTAACTATCTCTATTCCTGCCGGGGAAAAACCTAAATATCTCTATACTGCCTGGGGAACACCTAACATCTCTTACCTGCCTTTGAGGAGCCCTAATTATTATATACCGCCGTGGGAACCCTAACTATATACCTGCCCTTTTGGGCTTTTTAAATATATACCTGCCTGTATGGAGGCCAGTAGCTTTACCGCCTTGTGAAGCTTTAAAATATACCTGCCCGTATGGGGCCCCAACTAACAGATACCTGCCCGGGGGGAGCTGTACCTATCTATAACCTGCCCGAGGGGAGCTGGACCTATCTATAGTCCTGCCTAGGGGAGCTGTACCTATCTATATTTCTCCTGAGGGGGGTGTACCATCCTATATTCCCGTCAGGGGGTCTGTACCTATCTATATTCCTGCCCCAGGGGACTGTACCTACTTATACCTGCCTGAGGGGGGTATACCTATCTAATACCCCCTGAGGGGGAGCATACCACTATTACCTGCCCGAGGGGAGCTATACCTATCTATATATTTTCCGGGGGAGCTATATTATCTATATACCTGCCCGGGGGAGCTGTTTTATTTTATTTTACTTGCCTGAGGGGAGCTGTACCATCTTTTACCGCCTGAGGGGAGCTGTACCTATCTATATACCTGCCTGAGGGGAGCTGTACCTATCTATTACCTGCCTGAGGGGGGCTGTACCTACTATATTCCTCCTGGGGGAGCTGTCCCCTTTTTATTCCTGCCTCAGGGGGGCTGTACCTATCTTAACCTGCTAGGGGCGATAACCCCATCTAAATTTTTCCCGCCTGAGGGGACTATACCTATCTATATCCTGCCCAGGGGGGTATCCTACATTACCCGCCCGAGGGGGGAGTTACCTATCATTACCTCCCGAGGGGGGTTCCTATCTCTATACTTGCCTGAGGGGGGTATATCTATCTATAACCTGCCTGAGGGGAGCTGTACCATTATAACCGCCTGAGGGGAGCTGTCCTATTAATACCTGCCTGGGGGAGCTGTACCTATCTATAACCTGCCGGGGGACCTGTCCTACATATTCCCGCCTGAGGGGAGCTGTACCTACTTTTCCTGTGGGGGAGCTGTACCCTTTATATACCGCCTGAGGGCGCTATACCTATCTTATACCCGCTGAGGGGAGCTATACCCATCTATATCCTGCTGAGGGGGGCTTACCTATCTATATACCCGCCCGAGGGGGGCTTTACCTACTATATACCTGCCTGAGGGGGGAGCTATACTATCTTATACTGCCCGAGGGGGCTAATCTACTATTACCGCCTGAGGGGACCTGTACCTATTTATACCTGCCCAGGGGGGCTTAATAAAATATACCTGCCTGCCTGCGGGGGTACCTATATCTATTTCCTGACTGGGGGAGCTGTATAACCTGCCAGATGGGGGGACAACATCTACATACCTACCTTCTGAGGAGAGCGTATATACCTGCCTTTTTCTGGTACCATCGTATATATCAGGTTATAGATACATCCCCCCGTAAGTTTCCCAAAAAATAAAACCCCCCCCAAAAACCCTTTTTTTCCCCGTTAACCCATGTTTTTATTACTCCGGGCCCCCCCCAAAAACCTGCACTTTCCCATGCGGGCCCCATGGGGGAAAAAATTAATTTTTCCCACCCCCGATTATCAGTATAGTACCAACCAAATAGAAAAATGTAACCTATCAAATGAGGGGGCCCTATTACCTATCTACTGTGGGCCCCGTATATTATCACTTGGGGGTATATAACCATCTATGGGGGGGCCCCGGTTAAACCCACCTACCATTGGGAACTTATATAGTTTTCTAAGGAGGGCCTTATATCTATATACTGGGGGGGGGGCCCATAATATCCAGAGGGGTTTCCCGTTACCTACCTCTGGGGATCCCTGCAGGGGGTCTGTATACCTACTTTTAGGGACCCCATAACCTATTTTACGGGGGGCCACGTATACTACTATGGGGGACCCCTTTTGGACCTATTAGGGGGTGGGAGGCTGTATACCTACCTAATGGGGGGCCCTAAATACCCCCTAAGGGGGGCCCCTTTTTATTTATCACAAGGGGCCTTTTATACCTGCTACGTAGGGGGGGGGCTTACTGCCTACCTAGTGGCACACCCAATATATCAACCTATCTACTGGGGGCCCTACATACCCATCAACTGGGGAGCCCTATATACCTATCTACTGTCGGATCCTATATAGCAACGTATCTACTGGGGACCATATATATCCATCTACTGGTGGTGCCCTATGTACTTACCTACCTAACAACTAGGGGGGCCTATATACCAACCTACCTACCTACTAAGAGTACATTATATACCTATAAACTGGGAGGGTTCTATATAACTATCTAGCATGGGGAACCTATATACAGTTAAAACCAGGAGTTTACATACACTATATAAAAAGACACAAATGCATATTTTTCTCACTATCTGACATGAAATCAGAATAAACCTTACCCGTTTTAGGTCAATAAGGAACCAAAATTATTTATATTTGCCAAATGTCAGAATAATGAGAGAGATAATTTTAAAGGCATTTTATTACTTTCTGCAAAGTCAAAAGTTTACATACATTTCATTAGTATTTGGGAGCATTGCCCTTAAACTGTATGACTTCGGTTAAATGTTTTGGATATCCTTCCACAAGTTTCTTACAATAGGTGGTAGGAATATTGGCCCATTCCTCCTGACAGAACTGTTGTAACTGAGCCATTTTTGTAGGTCCCATTGCTTGCATCTCCCTTTTCAGCTTTGCCCATACATTTTCAATAGGATTGAGATCCAGGCTTTGTGATGGCCACTCCAAAACATTGAATTGGTTATCCTTAAGCCACTTTGTAACCAGTTTGGGCACTGATTGGGTATTGCCTTTGGAACCCCCTTTTCCACCAACTTTAACTTAGGGCTGTGTATTGAGTGTTGCTTCATTTTGCCACAATATCTTCTTCCTCATGTTGCCTTCTATTTTGTGAGTGCACCAGTCCCCCCTTTCAGCAAAAACAATCCCTCAACATGATGCTAAACCCCCCCCCCCCGTGTTTCACATTGGGATGGTTTTTCTTAGGTTTCCCAAGTTTCAATGTTTCCTCCAACTAAAAATGGTATAAGGCCCAAAACTTTTAATTTTATTTTGTCAGAAAAGACTGTCTTCAAAAATGTAGGCCTTATTTTATGTCTTTGAAAAACATTAATCGGTTTTTATATGTTTTTTTGGAGTAATGGTTGTCCTGGCAGAGTGGCTTTCAGCCATGTTATACAGTACTCGTTTCCCTCTGGAAAAATGACACAAACTTACCAGTTCCCCCGCTCTTCCAAGGTCTTTTGTTTTTGTTCTTGGGTTGAATGTACTTTTAACCCAAAGCACGTTCATTCTGAGACCCAAACCCTGTCTCCACCTGAGCAGTATGGGCTTGACATTCCCCTCTTTTTGAACTTCATATAATTTTTTTGTCAATGAACGGGGCCCTAAAGGTATCGGGAAATTGCACCCAAGGTTCAACTTGTGAAGTTCACATTTTTTCTTCCGGATCTTGGCTGTTTTTTTATACTTTCCGATGAGTTTACACACAAAGCAGTGTGTTTCGTTGTAATTTAAAAAACTCCCGGCGTGTCTCTAATTAACCCTTATGTTGCTAATAAACCTATCGAAGCTTTTTAAAGACATGCTCTCATTGGCCTGTCCCAAAATTTCTTAAAGGCACAGTAATTCTAGGTATGTAAACTTCGACTTTGCAGAAAATAAAAAAATGCCTTTAAAAAATTTGTCTCTTATTTGGCTTCTGGTTTTGGGAGCTTTGCCATCAAATGGCATTGAGGAATGGGTTTACCTGGGGGGTGCTCGACGCCATCTGTATCTCTGTTTCTCAATCACAAGAAAACCTCCAGGGCGGCCCCCAGCGGTCAAAACCCACAGGGGTAGGTGGGCGTCTTTTTTCTGGGTTTTACTTTTGATCCACTTCCGTCCCCGCCCGGGAAAAAAGTGAGGAAGACGCCCCTCCCGTTCCGGGTGGGGGGTGAAAATGTCCTTAACAATAATCCTCCAAGGCGCCTTATCTCCGCACGCCTGTCGACCTCCGGAGGGTTCCGCCCGGGGAAAAAAAACAAGCCTCGTCCCGGCGTATCCCCGAAAAGGGGGGCAGTCATTGGGGGCCGGAAACCCCGGTTCTAAAAACATTCCCCTATATTCGGTTCATTTGGCCAACCTCGTTAAAGTGTCAAGGAGTTCGTTTAGTCTTGTACCTCCGGGGCCCGCAACAAGAACCTGTCCAAGCCCGGGGGGCCCTTTAAACACTACCCCCCCTACTCAACCTTGGGGCTCAAATTTTTAATGGACTTTTTTAACCCTCTTTCCCCCTTCGGGTGGGAAAAGTTGTTGGGTTGGTCACAATCGGTTTTCCAAAAGGCACATTTTTTCCCTTTTCCCCTGCGTCTGCCCCTCGCCGGGGGGGTGAGCTATTTTTTCGCCCGTTTTTGGTACCGGGGCTTCCCCTGGATCGTCTCGGATCGGGGGGGCGTTTGTTTCCCAATTTTGGGGGCCCCTTTGGTTTTTCAACCCCAGGGGAAAACTTGCTTCCCTCAGCTTCCCCCCCCCAACAAATGGCCCGGTGGAGAGACTCAATCCGGTTCGGGGGTGTTATTACGCCATTTTGTATCGGCTCGGCAAGAGGGACTGGGCCAACTTACTTCCAGGGGCGGAATTTTCATATAATTTTCCCTAGAATCAGAGTTCCGCGGGTGCCTTTCCCTTCTACATTGTGTACGGGCCTGCATCACCCCCCCACCTCTCCCGCTTGCATCCTCGCCCGAGGTTCCATCTGCTGACACTCTGGTCCAGGACATGAGGACCATCTGGTCCCTGACCCTTTCAATCTTTTGCTCCGTGCTTCAGGGCGCATGAAGGCGCAAGCAGATAAAAAAGAAGCCCCCCTCCTGCTTCTCCGGGTGAAAAGGGTTTTGTAGCTGTCGGCCAGATATGTCTGCCTCAAAATCCCAACCTACAAACTGGGACCCCGCTTTTTAGGACCTTTCGAGGTCCTTAAGCGCTTAAACCCGGTGGCCTATAAACTCCGGCTCCCACCCACCATGTGATCCGAACCCTTTCATGTCTCGCTACAAAAACCCCCTGGTCCTGAATCGTTTCTCCCGGGGAAGGCTGTCCCTCATCCGTCTGTGGCTGATGCCTCTAATGTCTTTGTGGTCAAGGAAATCTTGGGTATGAGGAGGACTAGAGGGAAACGATATTTTCTCGTTGACTGGAAGGGTTTCGGGCCCGAGAAAAGGTCTTGGGAGCCGGAGGAGAACATTCTGGACCGCAGCATCATCCAGAGATTCCTCCACTCCAGAAAGAGGAGGGGTGGTGGGGGGTACTATCACGGATGCCACACTTAACCTCGTCCTGGGTCGCGGGCGCATCCGTGCCCCGATGCCGAGCGGCGCCCCGTCCCGCACGTCCCTGTCGGTGTCCAAGTCCACTTACCCAGCCACGCTCCTGCTCCGTCCGTCTCTGTCCCGCGGCGCGCGCGGCCCCGCTCCCTAGCGTGCACGCGCCGGCAGTGTGAAATTTAAAGGGACAGTGCACCGGTAATTGGCCGGCCTCTTGCTGGTAACCCTGCCGGATCTTTAGTGCCCTTAGCCTACTGAGAAAGCGTACCTGAGCCTTGTTCTGATTCCTTGTGTATGGTACCTTCTGCCAGTCCTCGACCACGAATCTTGCCGCCTGCCCTGACCTTCTGCCTGTCCACGTTCTCGAACCTCAGCCGCCTGTCCTGACCTCCAGCCTGTCCCCGACTACGAGCCTTCCTTCTGATTCTGTACGACGCTACACCTCGGCTGCCTCCGCATACAAGTCACGTCAGGGTTAGCCACCTGGTAGACTCCGGCCGCAGCAAGTCCATCCCGCTTTGCGGCAGGCTCTGGTGAATACCGGGACTTACTTAGATTCCACTCCCTGGTGTGGCTTACACCAACGCTTGCGGTGGTCCAGAGGATCCACTACCTCCGACCGTGACATGAATTTTTTTCTTTTGGTCAATCCCATCAAGTAGAAGTAATTTCTGCGGCACACTACACCGCAGACATCAGTCATGGCAAGAAGGGAACATGTTGTTAAAACTAGTGGTCCACAGCCATTGTCTCGGGATGGTGGGGCCCAAGCTGATGTTCTGCACCAGTGGCCACAAGCCTTAAGCTACGCCCCTGGTACTGCATACTATTTTTACAATGTGTACTATATTGCTATCAACCTGTATTTATGCTGGTATCCACTGCTATATATTGCTTTCCACCTGTACTGCATGTACTCTAATGCTTTTCTCATCAATATTACCTGTACTGTACTACTCTCTACCTATCCTACATGTTCTGTACTGCTCTCTACCTATGTACTATATGTCCTGCTTTCTTACTGTAGAAAATGTAATGTATATTTGCTATATTGTTCTCTACCTGTGTGACATATGCTGTACTGTTTTTACCTGCACTATATGTACTGTGCTGTTGTCTACCTGTACTGTATGTACTACTCACTACCTGTACTACATATATCAACATGTTCTTTAAAGGGGTTTTGCCACGATCTCATTTCATACCTCCTGTATCCAGTTCTTCAGCTCTGTGTGCTCAGAAGGGGGTGTGTGTGATTTGTGTCAATTGCATATCATGTGCCCCAGCAGAATGACATCACCAAGCCTTTCCTCTCTCTAGTCAAAGAAAGGTCTGTTTAGGTAAAGCATTGTGAGTAGCTGAGAGGTAAAGTTTTGCCTCCAGGCACAAGGGTCCTAGGTTCAAATCCCTGCAGGAACCAAACCTGTGTTGTTTTTTTCTCTTTATTAATGCACAAACCTCATTGAGGTTTCCTTTTTTTTATTTGCACTGTTTGACTGTTTTTACTAACTAGGCCAAAAGACAGGAGTAGAATGACAGCACCCGGGGTTTGAACACTCAGTAGCTGCCTGAGAAGAGAGGTGATGTCTGAGCATGAGCGACCAGGACTGGGGAGCTCACAGCCCTGGTCGTATCCCCTGGAGACGAGCTGTAAACAATGGACCACTAAAGGAGCAGCTAAAACAAAAATGGTGCAGAATTCTTAATAATAATGAATGGTGAAAATGTTTGTTATTTCATTTGCAAGCTTCCCACGTCAATTTTACTTCATGGCAAAACCCCTTTAACTGTACTACATGCACTGTACTGATATCCACCTTTGGCAAGCTGAGCTTCTCTTTCTGACACCATGTGAAAAGGCTTTATTTTATTGTTACAGCACCAAACAGGGTCATGAAGAAGCTCCTGACCCATAAAAAAGAAAGTGGTTCACAATTTCAGTAGTTCTAACTTTCAGTAAGGGTGTGTTTATATTAGTTTTTTTCTTAATTAATATTCCTTTTTTGTTATATTAGGCTGAAAGGCTTTTATACTGATGCTTGTTTTTTTTGTTTGTTTTTTTTAAGTTATAGCCTCGGTTTACAATGTTTTTAAGTTACATAGTTTATCCACAAACAAATTACTATTGTAACCTATTTAATTTGAAAATCTCCTACAAGAACAGCAACAAAACCAGAGGGCTGGTAATGTTTCTTGCACTTGGAATAAAACTAGTGTGAAACTCTATAGCAAAAATAATCAGTATTTAGAAAACCATTTAATAGTGACACATGCTGAAGGTGATACCTAATATTAGCACCCACTCCATATATCAGACTGTAGACAGCAGGTGGCTTCTATTTAAGGACGTCAATCTTATAGCTATAGCTTTAGTAATTAGAGCTCAAGCAGAATATACAATCAACTTGTTATTTTGCAGAGTAAAATTCTAAACATCATCCAATGATATGAAGAAAATCCTTATGTCAAATTTCTGAAAAAAATGTTGCAGCATGTACAGTATGGGTTCAATGATTATGTTCAAAGTGGTTTTTCCAACTTATTAAAAAATGTGGCCGTCACTAGTAATTGTTCTAAAGAACAAGAGATGCTATGCTCATCATTTAATCATCCAGCTACTATAGTCCTTCTCACATAATTTATTTCACTGTCGCAATGCCCATATAGTCACCACTGTAGATCATCACTGGTCTTGATTGTCTGGTGCCATACCCTGCTAAGACCAGTGACAGGCTGCAGCTATGATGTGGAAATACAGGCACTTCACAACTAAAGCCAAGTAAGCAAGGCCCAGGAAGGAGTTATTCAACTATCTAAACTGAGAGATACTTGATGCATTGAAAGGAGTACATGACATGTAATAAATGTTGATGTTTTATCAAGTTTTCAAGATGTCTTCTTGCAGTCATACAATGGGAGCATTAACTGCGTACTTCCATGGGATAGAAATGTAGCCTAGTCATGTGTTAATAACTATAGCATAGTTATTACAGCTCTATCTGGTAACAAGCTCTCTCTCATAATGCCAGTGTTCTTTAAATTCCTATTTCTGGAATAATAATAGGTATAACAAAGTGCTTTTGTGTATCCAGGTTTTGAATTTTGAATTGGCTTTTGAATCCATGCAAATTGGCCTGCAGTAGTTAGCTAGAAGGCCTGGTCCTGCTGATACTCTTTTTACCTTACCTGTCAGTAAGTTACTAAAATGATTGACCTAAAGACGGATTGGGGTGTCCGGGGCCCACCACTTGAGTTGATTCTTAGGGTCCACTAGTGGAGTTGATTCTACCAGCATACCAGTGGAGTTGACTCTTGGGGCCCAACACTGGAAATGACTCTTAGGGTCCACCAGTGGAGTTGATTCTTAGGACCCACTAGTGGAGTTGATTCTACCAGCATACCAGTGGGGTTCATTCCTGGGGCTCACACTACAGCTGCTGTACAAGACTGTGAATACTGCACATGCTTTTTGCTTCTCTTTTTCCCTGAAAAGCAGCCCCAGGCCTACAAAGCTCAGAGGCTGGGGGGGGGGGGGCTTCCTTTGCTGGCCAGTGCAAGACTGCCTAAAGATATATTACTCAGGAAGAACAGCAGTAAGGATATGTTCACACGGCTTAATTGCGGGACGTACAGTACGCCCTGCAATTATGCCAGGTCTTCGGGAGTCGTGCTGATCGGCGTGCACTCCCACGACACGGGGGGCCGGCAGCCCACCGGCCTCATATACAGGCATTACTCGCAGCACGAAAGCATCGCGAATAAATGTCATGTCAATTATCTCCCCGGGCGTACAATACGCTTCTCACAATACTTGGTAGGAATTTTGGCCCATTCCTCTTGACAGAACTGGTGCAACTGAGCCATGTTTTTAGGTCGCCTTGCTCGCACCTGCCTTCACAGCTTTGCCCATAAATTTACAATAGGATTGAGATCAGGGCTTTGTGATGGTCACTCCAAAACATTGACTTGGTTATTCTTAAGCCACTTTGTAACCAGTTTGGCAGTATGCTTCGGGACATTGTTCTTTTGGAAGACCCATTTCTGCCCAAGCTTTAACTTCCTGGTTAATGTCTTATGATGTTGCTTTAGTATTGCCACATAATCTTCTTTCCTCATGATGCTATCTATTTTGTGAAGTTAACTCCTGCAGCAAAACACCCCCACAGCACGATACTGCCACCCCCGTGTTTCACAGTTGGGATGGTGTTCTTAAGTTTCCAAGCTTCTCCCTTTTTCCTCCAAACGTAACAATGGTCATTATGGTCAAACAGTTCAATTTTAATTTCAACAGGCCACATGACAGGTCTCCAAAAATGAAGGTCTTTGTTCCTGTGTGCATTTGCAAAAATTATTCTGGCTTTTAAGTTTCTTTTGGGAAAAGAAATGGCTTTTTCCTGGCAGAGTGGCTTTAAGCCAAGGTTGACAGATATTTTTTCACTGTGGATAATACACAATCTTCCCAACTTCCCGGCACCTTCACAAGGTTTTTTTGCTTTTGTTTTGGTTGAAAACCAATGTCGGACCAGCATGTTCACCCGGAGACACAAAACCCCGCCCCTTCCTGAGGGGTATGATGGCTGGACTTCCCCTTTCCCTTTGTTTGCATATAATTGTTGGTCAGTGAATGAGGCACCTTCAGGTATCGGGAAATTGCACCGGGGATGAATCAGATTGTGCAAGTCCATAATTTTTTTCCCTGATAGCGGGCTGATTTCTTTAGACTTTCCATGATGATACACACAGAATCAGTTTTTTTTTGGGGTTTGTGACTTAAAAAACACCCCAAGTGTGTTCTTTTTAACTCAATTTTGGCCAAAAATAGCATATGGGTTGTCCCAGATTGTTTAAAGAAAATTTAGCATGAAACTTTTGACTTTGCAGAAAGTGAAAAAAAATGCGAAAAAAAAATTCTCTCTCATTATCCTGTTGACCCCAAAAGGGTCAGGTTTATTTGTTTTTTGTCAGATAGTGAGGGAAAAAAAATACTGTGTCTTTTTTATTTAGTATTATGTTTTTTTTTTAAACTTCTAGTTTTTTTCTGTAAAGAAGATTTCCATACGCCAGTCGCAGTGGGGGGGGTTTGCTCAGAAGATAACAGAAGACCAGGGAGAGTTAGTGCTGTAACAGAGAAAATGAGGATGGTAATTTTTTTTTTTTTTTTTATATGCACTAGTACCTTATTGTTTTAATTTTATTTAAATGGTAAAACCCCCTTTGAAGGAAAGGTCAACACTTACAACACCTAAAAATACTCTTCAATATGAATGGAGGCTTAGATCCTTCCAATAATAAATCAGATTTAGGGTAAATCCACATGCAAGAGATTTTTCAGCCACAAATCCCCTGTGAACTTTATCACAAATGCAGAGATTATCAACAAAATTCCCATGAATTCTGCTGTGGATTCACTGTGAATTTTATCCATACTAGATTGAAGACAGTAAATTCTGCAAAAAAAAAAAAAGGACACGCTACAGATGATTCAAAGTATTCAAAATAGCATTTAGGACGTTTGCTAACCCTCTTGGGGCTTCACAGAAATTAAAGCAAAGTTTCCATTTGTATCCATTATTCACTGGAACACAGTAGATGACAACAAGGAAAAGCTACTCAATATTGATTCCCCCGATTCTGCCGTTGTTAGAGATATTCTATATGTGGCCCTCATGCG
This sequence comes from Phyllomedusa bahiana, assembly GCA_025379985.1. Taxonomy (NCBI): domain Eukaryota; kingdom Metazoa; phylum Chordata; class Amphibia; order Anura; family Hylidae; genus Phyllomedusa; species Phyllomedusa bahiana. The sequence goes on from JAODAL010005807.1 coordinate 16,057, forward strand.
CTATTCAACTCATCCACAAGCCCCAGAATAGAAAGAGCACCTACTGGATTTTGGTCTCATTTTCATTAGGGTATATTTTAGGCGCCATTACAGGTTTGCGGACACCCTGAGGGGGGCTAAAGCTTAATAAACACCCCTAAAAATACCTAATTTGGGAAATGATTGATTACAAGGAGTCCTAGAAAAAAGCACCTCAAAATGTGCTATGCCATTTCTTCCAAGTTCGGCAATACCCTATACAAGGGGGGTAGTGCTATTTGGCTTTTGGAACACAGATTTTGGTGGGGCCATGTCATATTTGCAAAGCTCCAAAGTACTACAGCAGGTTAAACCCTCCAGAAGTCACCTCATTTTTCGACTCAATACCCTTCTGGGAGCTCACCGAGGGGTATATTGTGCATTTTGGGCGCACAGGTGTTCCACAGTTTTTAAGCACAATGTACTGGACGTTCAGGAATGTCCAATTCCAAAAAGTGACTCAGAATTTGGATGTTCCTGAATATGCAAATGTGAAAAGAATTTAAACATGTAGGCAAAGGTGAATGAAGACTATTAACAAATACATTGCTGTTCTGATTTTGCTTCATTTCAAAGCTAGAGAAGATCTTATCCCCTGCTTGTTTACAGAAGGTTTGCTAGGTTAATGGATGTCCTGGCCAAATTGTGATGTTACTCCCTGCTGTGTCTTAACAGCACAACTCTTTAGAGCTCTGTAGCCTTGTGCTTTGCTGTTAAAACCCCTCCATCACTAATGTCCTTCCAACAAGCTCAGCTAGGAATAGCAGAGCTGATATGCTGTAGAACCACCCACAAAATGAACAAGAAGTGGATTTCTGAAGCTGGCTGTGAAGCTCTTTGAAACAGCATGGTGGGAACAACCCTTTAACTAATGACAGTGGCAGCAGAGTAATTACAGGTTGTATGCTCTCCTGAAGAGATGGGTTTTCAGGTTAGTTATGAAGGTTTCACAATGTCAAGAAGGGTCTAATGTGTTTAGGTAGTGAGAGTCAAAGAATGGAGGATGTACTGGAGAAACCCTGGGGGCAGTTGTTTGAGTAGCAGAAAAGAGGATAGCAAAGAAGAGCTTGTGAGGATCAGAGATTATTTTAAAAGCAGTCAGAGGTGTGGCTCTAGTGGATGAAGAGGTAGGGGTCACTAACGAGATGTGGATCCTGAAGGGGCCCAATAGTCCCTCTGTCACATAAGAAGACACCAGCATTCTAAATGGCACATTTATAAGTGGGGGCCCTTTCATAAATTTTGTAAGAGATTTAAAGGGGTCGTCTCAGTACACTGATTCATCTCACCTCAGTCCTGTTTTCTTGGTTTCATTTTGAATTCAGGGGCGTGTTTACTGGCTTCTACTAGGCTGCAGTAGAAGCCAGGTCTGTAGCTATAGCAATCAGCACTGGCAGCCTATCAGTAGAGATCAAATAGATCTGTAGTTATAGCGACCTGAGGATCTAAAGCAGCCCATACAAGAGGGGATATCTAGGAATAGGTAGGACACTTTTAATGGATATATTGCAAAGTGACTTGTTTTTGCAAGATCTTTAACATAAAAAGCAATCCCTGTAGTGAGACAACCCCTTTAAGTTACGCCTTTGGGTGGAGATAAGGCCAAAAAGGTATTCATTTTATGGACAGCACTGTATGTCAATTTACATGTGGAAAGTTTACCAGCATGTGGGTGACATTTGTAAAATCTTGTACTATAACCTGCTAAGGATTTTACCTGTGCAAATCTGCAGCTTGTGAATTTACCCTAAAAAGACCAAGTACAATCAACATTCTATTACATCTCTTTTCATGCCGTCTTGTTGTATCATAGCCATGCATATTTTTCTATGCTGGACAACGTTTAGGAAATATGTTTAAAAAAAAAAAGCCAGGTAAATTTATGTTAACTTGCTTCTTGCAAGCTCTTGTATGAATTCCTTAGCTCCAGGGGAGTAAACGGTAGCACTTAGCTAATGGCTTGAAATATGTAGGTAACATACATAGTCTGCTGCATGTGTTTGTACATGTTAATGCACAGTCTAATTAAGATTTTACATTCAACACAAACGCAGTAAAGATGTTTTTCTGGTTAGCCAGGATAATCTATAGAGTAAGAGGAATTAATTTGATTTAAAAAAGGAGAAACAAGAAGATACAAATTAGTCATCAAAGTATGAACCAATTAGATGAAAACCACCCCTCAGACAACACCATACAGAATTATGCTAAATTGTGGTGCATCAAAAATGCACTAAAGTAATTGAAATATACAAAAGGATGGGAGTTTTTTTTAAATGACATTTGATCAGTTTTAGTCACCTGCTCAAAGGGTTATCTTATAAAAATGATGCAACTGCTGCAGGGGAAATGTGTAGTCAGATATGGCTTCCCCTGGAGATCACAGCTGATCACAGGTGGTAAGAGGAGCTCATCACCATAAAGACTTCCATATGACAAGAGTGAAATGAATGGCCACCCATGTGATGTAAGAACCCTCCTGGTTCATCTATGACGTGTACATGACCTAACAGGGCATAGGGAAAAGCAAAAGACAATTTCTTTACCAGTCATTTGTCCAACAACTATGTGTACTTATATAGCAAAGTATCTCTGTGCAGCATTGTATTGTGTGCTTGGTTTATGTTGTTATCATTCTCTTTGCCTTCTGTCACTTTGTCCTTTCCAATGATGCATATCTATGAAACCGTATCTCTGCTCGTGCTGACTTTCCCATGTGATTTTGCACAAGTTTCCCGAGTATCAATATCCTGTCAGTATCATCTGCCAAGGTCACAGCAAGGGAATGACCTACATTTTAACACCCCATCTGCCTGGTAAAACGGAATGGTACAGTTGCCTCGTTGAGGTAAAACACTATTTTTATCAGTCTTTAAAACACCTGGGGCCACATGTATGAAAACTGTTTAGGTCGAAAACTCACTTTTTTGCCCATTGTAACCTATGGGCAAAAAAGTGAGTTTTCGACCTAAACAGTTTTCATACATGTGGCCCCTTATTCACACACTGTTTTGAATCGTACACTTCTTATGATTTATCATTTTTAGGATGGTGACGACAGATTTGTGACATTTCAGATGTTTTGTCAGTCAATTAGATCGAAAAGATATTCAAGGTTGTAACCACAGGCCACCTCCAGACCTTTGTAGCTGCCTCGGTGTACTTTCTTTTGTAGTGTTTTCAGGGATTTAACACAGCATTACATTGTTTTAAGCTTTAGGTCAGGATTTAGATTGAGTTCTAGGCTATTTTGGATTGTTGACTTTCTAGTATGTTATCTAAACCAAAGAGATTTTACTATAACATCAGTAAGAATAAGGAAAGAATTCAGATGCCCTTCATGTTGCATCCAATATTCATCACGGTACAAAGGTAGTAGCTAAGCATTCATTTCCTAGAAAACCAACTTAAAATGAAAAACAAATCTGGGTCGTTACTGGAAAAAACACAAACACAAACATATACATCTAACAGAATAGCCTGGAACATTTACAGTTAAGTCCACATCTGAATGTAACCTCCCAAGGGTCCTATTTGTCTGAATACATGCTAGCAGATATCCAGAAGTATGCCATGGGGTTGCCTTTGTGTATCCATAGACCAAAATAGAATAAGTGAAGACAAATCTAGTCCCAGTTTAAAAACCTACTTTCATCTATTGATACATGGCAACTACACTTTGATCTACATCTGGATATCTGCTAGCAGGCATTCAGATGTATAGAGCCCATGGAGGGTACCTGGATACCTGCTAGCATATGTATAGCTACGGAGTTTTATTGTACCTGTATAGACCTCTGATTTCATATGGAGTTTTTTTCTACCAGATTATGTATGACTATAAGGGGAAAAAATGGTGGCATTCTCTTCAATGCATGCTGTGTATACAGTGCTTTTCTCCCCTCTAAGCATTGCCTCTAGGGTAGGATATTTCTGTACATCTGAAACTCAAGTACTACAGCAGCACACGAAAACTATGTGGCTCTATTCTAAATAGAGGTACAGACTCCATGTATTGTCGTGTACCTGAAGGCAGAAGAACACAGAGAGGGGACAGATTGGATTTAGCTCTAGATGCCAATTTTTACCCCACAACCCCATGGTGTACCTAAAATAGGTATAATAGGTCCTGTCCTTTGTAAGAAAAAATATACCATGTATGACATTCAGAGTTACACCAGCAAGCCCTATAATTTGGGTTTGTAGTGTTGGTAAAAAAAAATAAATGGGAAGGGGATTACAAAAAGCCTAAAAGACACCAAAAACTCCCATAAAAATTCCCTAACTTCCTAAGTACTGCAATACTACATGGACATGACAGTAACTGAGGGCCTTTCTCTGCTACCTCTTGACTGTTCGTGGTTTTGGACCTTTTATACAGAGCTACCATTCTCTGTCTCCTGCCTCCTGGTGGGAGGGAAGTTAAAGGGGTGGTTCCAAGCACACAATATTAATGCGCATGTGGTCTACCTATCCTGATATATCTTATTATTATGCTTATAGCTTTTCTACGGTAACTAGAATGGCGACGGTAAAAATGCAGCTTGGCTTGGGTACAATACTAAAATTCTTGACGAAGAATGTATCAAAAATAGATAATTCTCCTACGTCTGAAATAATTGATCAAGAAGTAACAAGAAAAAGCCTTGGAGCATGCCCGGTAGGATCTTCACAAGTAAATGCTTTCTAGGAGACAGGTGCAACGTCTGAAAAATATGCAGGCAAGCTGTCAGTGAATTCTGGCAGACTCAGCGCATTAAGACATGTAACAAAGTTCCTGAACTTGAGCAAGATATTTAGAGAATTTAGAACCTGCAAATGGTAATCTGAATAGCTAGAAGTGAAAACTTGATTTTCGAGCAAGAGATGATTAAAGGGGTTCTCCGTGTTACTATAAATAAAGATATCTAAATCAAACAACATACGTGTTCATGCTAAGCAATTTATACACTAGGGGCCTCACATATGAAAACTGTCCTTGTTACCCACAGTAACCAATCAGAGGTCAGCTTTCATTTTTCTAGAGCAGTAAAAGAAATGAACACTTAGCTCTGATTGGTTGCTATGGGCAACAAGGACAGTCTTACGCTTAGGGTATGTTCACACGGTCAAATTTCGGAGCGCATTTTGCGTCGTATTTGTGCTATAATACGAGCGAGATGCGTGCCGAAATTACGGTGATCCACAGTTCTCATAGAGAACAATGGATTACGCCTCATCTCCCCACTCGTACATACGTATTGTACGTGCGGGGAGATAAATGACATGTCATTTATCGCGTCCCGGGAGTACACGCGTATCAGCGCGACTCCCGAACACTTAGCGTAACTGTGGGGCGTACTGTACGCCCCGCAATTACGCCGTGTGAACATAGCCTTAGACAGTAAATGAGGCCCTAGAGTTATTAAAGGGGTTGTCTCACTACATCGATTCATCTTACCTCAGTTCTGTTTTCTTAGTTTCACTTTGAATTCAGGGGTGTGTTTACTGGCTTCCACTAGGCTGCAGTAGAAGCCAGGTCTGTAGCAACCAGTGCTGGCAGCCTATCAGAATAGATCAAACAGATCTGTAGCTATAGTGACCTGAGGAGCTAATGCAGCCAGTACAAGAGGGGATATCTCAGAATAGGTAGGATACTGTTAAAGTACGTATATTGAAAAGTGACTTGTTTTTGCAAGATCTTTAATATAAAAAGCAATCCCTGTAGTGAGACAACCCCTTTAATTCTGGTACAAAGAGAAATTGGAGCACTTGCCCATAGCAGCCAATCACATTCCAGATCTCATTGAAGAAAGAAAGCTGGATGTTGATTGGTTGCGACTGTTCCTCTTTTTGCTCTGCAGGGATTTTAGACATTTTTCCCTCACTGGGAGCCAATTTGTTCCCATGATCAGTTTTCAGTGTTTCAATGAGCTTTGTTCATAGTAGCTAAGAGAACCTGTTAAATTGCCAAAGGTATGGTAAATATTATGAAATCCACTTTCCATTTTTTACATAAATTAGATAACACTTATTGAAAGCTTATTAAAGGTATGGAATTTTTACATAAAGCTGGCATCTTAAGGAAAGAGAAGAACTAACAAAACCTTTTTTATTTCTGCTCCTATAATTACAGAATTATGTGTGCGTGCTATAATTTTTTGTTAGGCACTGATCCCAAGGCAAAATAGAAAAGAAGAATACAAAGAAACATTTAGAGCTTTGTATCCCTTAAAAGGAAGAAACCTGCAAGAAATGGAAGAAATATGCATGGCACATTTCTCTGTTGAAGTATTAGACATCAGTGATTCCTGTATTTTCTTGTTTTCCTACCATTAATACATCTCTACGACTTTATGTGGTGGTTTTTCTGAACGTTGCCCAATAAAAGGGATAAAAATACAGATACTTGAAAAAATGCCTATTTAGTGTATATTATTACATTAACTACACCCTCATACAGTACTGTGCAAAAGTTTTAGGCATGTGTGGAATGAAATGGTGTCTAAAATGCATAGTATGTTTTTATCAATTAATGAAATGGAAAGTAAAAGAAAAAGAGAAATCAAATTGAAATTTGGTGTGGCCACCCTTTGCTTTCAGAGCAGTATCAGTTCTTCTGAGTATTTGCACCCAGTTTTTGAATAAACTTGACAGGAAGGTTGTTCCAAACCTCTTGGACAATTAGAAACAGATCTTCAGTGGATATAAGGTTGCTCAAATCCTTCATGTAATCACAGACAGACTCGATGATATTGAGATCAGGGCTCTGTGGGAGCCATATTATCACTTCCAGAACTCCCTGTTGATGCTGAAGATAGTTTTTAGCTGTATGTTTGGGGTTGTTGTCCTGCTGCAGAATGAATTTGGAGCCAATCAAACACCTCCCTGATGGCTGTCATCTAAGGCCATGTTCACACGGCTTATTTTGGCGCGGATTGGGGCCGTACTGCGCGCCGGATTTGCGCCTCAGTACGGCTCCAATCCGTTGCAGTCATTACGGTAATCCACAGTTCTCATAGAGAACAGTGGATTCCGTCGCTCCTCCCCGCTCGGCGAATCCGCTGGACGGGGAGAAAGTGACATGCACATTATCCAGGCGCAATACGCGCCGTGGACAATGCAAGTCTATGGGGCCGGAGGGCAGCGCCCCCGCACCCGCCCTTATTCAAGCCGTATTGCGGGCGGGATCCGTCCCGCAATTACGGCTTGAATAAGCCGTGTGAACACGGCCTTTGGCTAAGTTCACACGGCTTATTCCCGCCGTAATTGTGGGACGGATTTCGCCCCGCAATTACGGCATGTGCTGTGCAGCGGGGGTGGGGCGGAGGGAGTTGGGCCAGCAGCTCGCCAGCCCCATAGACTTCCATTATCCACAGCGCGTATCACGCTGAGATAATGTGCATGTCACAGAGACGGAGTCTATAATTCTCTATGAGAACTGTGGATTACTGTAATGCCTGGGACGGATTTCAGCCATATTGGAGCGCAACACGGCTGAAATCCATCCCAGAATCAGCTATTTGAACGAGGCCTAACTATCCAAATGTTACAGTATTTTTTCCACATCTTCCTAAAACTTGTGCACAGTGCTGTAAATATCTATAATAACATTCCTCCATACAGTAAATTCCAAGGATATCAAAAGTCACAAAGAAATTACCATATATACTTGAGTATAAGCAAAATATAAGCCAAGGCACCTAACTTTGCCACAAAAAACTGGAAAAACATACTGATTCGAGTATAAGTCTAGGGTGGAAAATGCAGCGGCTACTGGTAAATTTCAAAAATAAAAATGGATATCAATAAAATTACATAGGTAGGTATAGGCAGTTTAATGTCCTCCATAGGCAGGTATAGGCAGTTTAATGTCTCCCAAAGGCAGATATAGGCAGGGCTGTGGAGTCGGAGTCGGTGGCTATTTTGCAGGAGTCGGAGTCGTCATAAAAGGGACCGACTCCGACTCCCAAAATATATAATAAGTTGGTCCAGTTAGTTCGATGCAAAGAGCAAGAGGAATTGGGTCCGGCCAGTGCTACTGCTCCCATATATTCAGCCTCATCACATGAGGAGTGTAAGTGATGACATGGAGCAGGCAAAGTGCTGCCCCAGGGGAAAAGATTCTGTTCCCAGGGCAAACAGATTTCAGCAAAATTTTTCACCTGTTTTCAAAGAAGTAGAAGATCAACCATTCATCAAAACTGACTGTGGCTGGGGCAATTCCTTTATACCCTGACATTGTTAGAGATGTTGCCACTGTGGTCACCGCTTTGCCCCCAACCCCAGTTAGTGTAGAGAGGCCGTTCTCTAGCCTGGAAATAATGAGGTCAGATGTGAGGTCATGTATGCAGGATCTGATGGAGGCAATACCATTTCTCAGAACAAATTCAGAGACTCCACAAATGTTCCTGCAGTGTTTTGCATATTTAAAATTTTTTGGTGTCCTAAAGTTATATCCAATAAATATATTTTACACTGACAAGCAAAATGGTAACAATGTTTTAAATGACTTTCAGGCTCCATCTCTCACCATCCAATTCAGCTTTGTACATGAGGCTACTGTAATTTTATATACAGTCATCTTCTCTATCTTATACATAAATGTGACTTGCAAGTATTTAGCATCTGCTTAGTTCTGCAGATTCTTTCCTGTAACTGCATTGTTACTGTTTTGCTCCTAAAAATTTAAATGTTAATTTTTATTATTTTGTTAGTATTTGGGAAATCCACCGTTGGCTTTCAGTACTGCCTGAATCCTTCTGGGCTCTGAATCAGATTCAAGCATATCTTGACCAAAATCTGATCCCAGGTCTCTTCTACACATTCCCAATGTTGGTGCAGACTGGACTTGGATAAAAATTCAGTTTTTTCTTCAGTTGTACCCACAAATGTTCAAAAGATCAAAACATTGTTACCCTTTTGCTTATCAGTGTCTGTTCTACCTAAATAGCTTGATTATTGTATCATAAGGTGATAAACAGCCTGATGTTACCATTTTACTACAGTAAAGTTATCACTTAAACATGCGCCATGTATGAGGGAGTCAGGAGTCAGAGTCGGAGTCGGGAGTCGGAGTCGGAGGTTTGGGAAATTGAGGAGTCGGAGTCTGAGTCGGGGCTTTGGCTTGCCGACTCCACAGCCCTGGGTATAGGCAATTTAATGTCTTCCATAGGAAGTTTAATGTCACCTATAGGCAGATATAGGCAGTTTAATGTCCCCCATAGGCAATTATAGGCAGTTTAATATCCCCCATTGGCAGGTATAGGCAGGTATATGTCCCCCATAGGCAGTTTAATGTCCCCCATAGGAAGGTATAGTCTGTTTGATGTCCCACATAGGCAGGTATATGTCCCCCATAGACAGGAATAGGCAGTTTAATGTCCCCCATAGGCAGGTATAAGCAGTTTAATGTCCCCCATAGGCAGGCATATGTCCCCCATAGGCCGTTATAGGTAGGTATATGTCCCCCAGAGGTAGGTATAGGCAGGTATATGTCCCCCATACCAGGTATAGGCAGGTATAGGTCCCCCATAGGCAGGTATAGGCAGGTAGAGGCAGGTATACGTCCCCCATAGGCAGGTAGAGGCAGGTATATGTCCCTCATAGGCAGGGTTTAAAAAAAAAAAAAAGTACTTAACTCTCATTTCAAGAGTTTCATGTGTCACATTGTGCCAGCTACTACCCCAAACAACCCCAGCCATGGTGCTAACTTTATAGTGCAACTTACAATTGCCCATTAGCGTATCCCCTACAATAATTCCAATTCCCCTTCAATTATTATAGAATTTACATAAGCACTGATTAGTATTTTGAGGCATAGTTCTATACTGCTAATAATCCATGGTCTAGGATTTACCAAAGTTTACAAGTTCTGGCTGTGATTTATGGCTAAATTGCCTAGCAAAAAAGAAGGTTGGCTACCAGGTACACACAAAAGTACAGATAATGTTTGTGTGTACAGACAAGGAACTTGCAGATATGCATATATGTTTACAGTAATTATACCATACTGGATTATTCTTTACATTACCATTACCCACAAAGGTGGCATATAATCCATCATTAAAGAGGGTTTCTCACCATGCAGTTTCACAGAGCCACATCCAGCTTCAGACTCACACTCACTTACCTGGTCAGGCTGTGGGTGGGTCTATAACAGTGATTGACATATCAGCTCTGCTGTTCCTAGCTATTCCTGTTACAGTTACATGAGTGCAGGAGATTTATAAAGCGTTCTATACAAGGCTACAGAGCTCTAAAGAGTGAAAGCTTCTCATTTAGTTAAGTAAATAAAGTCCATTGCTAGGGATAAGACTGTAGGGAGTTACTCACCATGGTCAGACTGACCGACTGGCAGCAGCTTAGAGCAATAAGAGATAAGAGAGAGCAGGGAGAGGTAGGGAGAGATGGTCAGTAACCAGAGAAACGTGTGTGCTCTATGTGGAGATAAAATCATCTTCATCTCCTGACCAAAGCAAAATCACCACAACAATGTATTTGGTAATAGTCTTCAAATACTTTCACCTACATGTTAAAAGCTAATCAATGTGGTGAGAAAACCACTTTAACTTTATACATATGAGTCTCAAAATTATCAAGCTACCAACGTCTCTGAATTAAAGTTTTCTTGTTTCACTGTTCTATCAGCTGGGTCTGCACAGAGACTTTGGTTGTATAGAAGTTGTTATAAAACAAAAAACAACTTTGTGATTGTCTTTTAAAATTCAACTGCCTCAATTTTTTTGCAAAGATGACCCACGGCCTTGTATTTTGTCAAGTCTGTGTCTGCATCTAATCACTTCTAGCATCTCCTTCCCTAAATCTTTCATATCTTGGCAGTATTGACCGAACATTACCTCTGCCATCTGGGTGAATCGTCATTTACAGCCACCGAGTTGAGGGCTATGGTCTGTTTAGATTTAAATATAGTACCTACTAATTAATATTGAATCTTGTTCCCTTTCAGTATTGTCAGGATGGTATGTCAGTGCAGTATATCATAAACAGTAGCGTGCTGTGATCACAGATTGGGAGCAAATAGTTTCAATCCTTTTTTTAGATTATCACACAACATACAATATTAATTGATTTCAGGAAGACCATTGTATGTTGAAGCCAAAACTGTATGCAAAACAGGTAATCGGTTCTGAAACCCCAAAATATGACTCCTAGCGTAATGCAAAATGAAGATTAAAGAAAATTAGGTATAACTAATACAGATAAAGCTAACCCTTCGATATAACAGTCAGAGAGCTGCTGGAAATCACTTTTTATATTGTGGATAACAGCTTCTTTGAGGGATGTACTTAACACACAATGCACCAGAAATAAAGAAAATGGGGCCCTTATCTGGTGTCCAAAGGAGCCGTTCATTCTGGTACATATAAAGAGCAGTACAGTACATGCACTACCGCACTGTAGACCGCCAATTACTGCATTCAATTCACTAATACAGATGTTTTACAAGTACAATGTTCATGATAATTGAATGGTTCAGTATCTAGGACATTGTATCTTGAAACCATATTAAATATATATCTTGTCACAAGAAAGACCATTGTATGTTAAAAATAGTAACTTGAGGGACAACTGTATACGTATACAGATATGACATTTTGAGAAACATCTGTTTATGGTCAAGTTAATTAAGCTGCTGGGAACATATCTATGCACAAGCTTCATATGGAGTCCAGTTAAGCCTGAAGGGGTATTCTCATTTATATGATTAGCTTCAAACATTTAGGCAAAGGTAAATAAAGACTATTTCAAAATACAGCACATGGATCCAAACACATGCTGTGAACAAGGACCCTGAGGTCCGAAACGCGTCAGCATTGTGGACTGTTACCACTATCCTGTTACCTTTTATATCAATAAAATTTGTGGAAAGGACTCCGCTGGATATCCTGTGTTTGGATCCATGTGCTGTGTTTGGAGCCTTGACTGCCGGCTCTTTCCGTGCAGAATGCCTACATCCACGTGAATATCACGGCGTCTATTGAATAGGAGAGCCCAGAATGATGGATCTGTAGTGGTGTCTGTACAGGGGGTAAGCTGCTGCATTAACTTTATCTGTTATGCACCTATTTCCAAATACATTGCTGTTCTGATTTAGCTTCTCTTCAGAGTTAGGAGCAGATCTTATCTCCCCGTTTTGCACACAAGTCTACCTAGTTACCAGCCACTTTTCTCTGCTCTTACAGACTGCAGTATTGGCGGGGATGGTGACCACTCCCAGCGCTAATCCTCAGCTTTAACACCAGCCTTAACTTTTTAGAGCTCTGTCGCCATGTGTACTACAGTTTATAAACCTCTTGCATTCATCTCACAGTAACAGGATCAGCTAGTAATTGCAGAGCTGATATGCCAATCACTGTTGTAGAACCACCCACAACCTAACCAGGAAGTGTGAGACTGAAGCTGCCTGTGGCTCTGTTAGAAAGCATGGTGAGACAACCCCTTTAAATCACATTGCATGTGATGCTCACATTAAAAAGGATTCCACATAACGTATGAACAAATACATACAGCTGTATGTCTTTGTTATACACAGTTGAGTCACATCATTATGACCCAGAGTAACTGTGTGGCTCGGACATTAGCGAGACGGGCTGGGAGTGGCTCAATGTGGTCCTAGTAGGTTGACTGCATGCCATGACTGCTGGAAGGAGTGTGGTGGAGAATCAATAGAGTAAGCACCACGATCAAAGTTGTCCCACAAAACCTCAATTGGGTCCTAGTCTGAGGAATGAGGGGGCCAGGGTAGTATTGGAAAGTCTTGGTCATGCTTTTCCAACTAATGTCAAACATTTCTAGCCATGTGACATGTCGCTTTGTCTTGCTTAAAGATCCCATTTTCCCCAGAGCAGACAATCAGCATGTATATGTAGATGGACCCCTACTCAAGTTAGTTGAGAGTGCCTTCTATATGGATGAGTGGGCAATTTACCATATCATAACACCGCAACCAACAGCTTGTGTTCTTCCAGGCATGGTTGAAGGGTGTTTGTTGTCTGTTGTTCTCCCCTGACACACCACTGAAGCTCAAAACAGGACTCATCGAAAAAGGCAACCACCAAAGCTCCAATTCCGGTAGTCCCATGAAAATCGAAGCCTTTTCTGCTGATGCTACTTCGTTAGCACAGGTGCAGTAACTATACATTTGCTTTGGGCCCCTTATGTAGGGTTTACTAAACTGTTGTTTTAAACACGTCGAGTAGCCCTCTGACTCACGCACCTTCCTGGCCACTGTTCATCTCTCTCATCATTGGTACGTGGTGCTCTGCAGTTTCCATATTCCTTAGTCACAGTAGTGCTGTTTGTCTACTCACAATACACTATCACCACAATGTACAGATCACAAACTATGCAGTTTCAGAAATAATGCCACCCCAGTTCCAAAGCCAACGGTCATCCCTTTTTGCAACTCTGATAAAATCGCTGCTTTAACCAATAGGATGGATGTGTGCAGACAGTCCAATGCACACCTTTTGTACCCACCAACAAGGGACTGCTGGTTACTTATGACATACAGTATCTCACAAAATTGAGTACACCCCTCAAAGTTTTGTAAATTTTGTATCATGTCTTTTCATGGGACAACACTGAAGATATGACACTTTGATACAATGTAAAGTAGTCAGTGGACAGCTTGTATAACAGTGTAAATTTGGTGTGTCCACAAAATAACTCAACACACAGACATCAATCTCTAAACTGCTGGCAACAAAAGTGAGTAGACCTATAAGTAAAAATGGACAAATTGTGCCCAAGTTGTCATTTTCCCTCCACAGTGTCATGTGACTCGTTAGTCTCAGGTGTAAATAGGGAGCAGGTGTTATCACTCTCGCACTCAAACTGGTCACTGGAAGTTCAACATGGCACCTTGTGGCAAAGAACTGTCTGAGGATCTGAAAAAAAGAATTGTTCTACATAAAGATGTCCTAGGCTATAGGAAGATTGCCAACACCCTGAAACTGAACTGCAGCACTGTGGCCAAGACCATACAGCGGTTTAACAAGACAGTTTCCACTCAGAATAGGTCTCGCCATGGTCGACCAAAGAAGTTGAGTGCACGTCTCAGTGTCATATTCAGAGATTGTCTTTTCAAGACAGACATATGAGTACTGCCAGCATTGCTGCAGAGGTTAAAGAAGTGAGAGGTCAGCCTGTCAGTGCTCAGACCATACGTCACACACTGCATCAGATTGGTCTGCATAGCTGTAGTCCCAGAAGGAAGGCTCTTCCAAACAGTTTCCTGAAGACAAGCAAACAATCAGTATTCCAACATGATAATGACCCAAAACACACATCCAAGACAACCACTGCCTTTCTTAAGAAAATGAGGGTAAGAGGTGCTGGACTGGCCAAGCATGTCTCCAGAACCTAAACCCTATTGAACATCTGTGGGGCATCCTCAAACGGAAGTTGGAGGAGTGCAAGGTCTCTAACATCCACCAGCTCCATGATGTCGTCATGGAGGAGTGGAAGAGGATTCTAGTGGCTGCAACCTGTGAAGCTCTAGTGACCTCCATGCCCAAGAGAGTTAAGACAGTGCTGGAGAATAATGGTGGTTACACAAAATGTTGACACTTTGGGCACAATTTGTCCATTTTCACATAGGGGTGTACTCACTTTTGTTTTCAGCGGTTTATACATCAATGGCTGTGTACTGAGTTATTTTGAGCTCACACTTAAATTTACATGTGTTGCAGACACATATACCACTCACTGACATCTATGCACAACACAGTACTGATGCAATGACTGCTGCTAATATGGCACCAGTGCTTGCTGGGAGGAATCTTCATTTAGTTGTGTATTATTACAGAGATAAGTTGCTGAAGCCAAGAAGCATGCATCATCTCGTAGGACCCAGCCCTGCTCTAGCGGATGAGCTCATCAGTAAAAATACTGAAGCCACAGACTCACAGTATACTGAATCAATGTTTTCGGCTTCTATTAAAAAGGTGTGGCTGTCTGCATGATCTTTATTGCATTGAGTTCTACATTGGTGGTCATGAAGCTAAGTGTAACCTCTGGGAAGATCTGTAGATTTCCTCAGCAGCATAACATAAGCCAGTGTGGAAGCTTCTTATTGAGAATAATCAGCTATAGCTAAGTGCTCGTAATCTAGAAAGTAATCTTGGCACAATCATATGTGTGGTATTCTTTTATTAGCATGTCGGCTAGAGACACCATAAAGTGTTCCAGCTATTGGATATCCAAGAGTCACCTTCAACTTAAATTAATCGGAGGTGTAAGCAATGACGAGCATCACTTTCCCATGTCTTCTAGAACGTTCTGCACCCACAAGTTTAAAGGGGAAGTCTCACCACAATGATTACCTTAAACATGTAAAAGGCAAAAGTAAATAAAGGCTATTACCAAATACATTGCTGTCCTGATTTTCCTTCATTTCAGAGTTAGAGCAGTTCTTATTTCCAGCTTGATTACAGAAGGTTTCCTAGGATACCGACCACCTTGCTCGTATTGCTCCAGCAGCCCTGGCCAAAATGCTGACCTCCCTCCCTACTGTGTCTTATCAGCAGCACAGGAGCTTGTTTATCTTTTTATATCCAGTAGATAGTGTCAGTAGATTCAGTAACGTAAACATATTTACATTTTTTCATGTGTCATTTTTGTTCTTCTTTACTCGTTAGAGCAGGATATGTTTGCTTCAGCAACTATATGCCCCAGTATTCCCCAACTGTTCCTAATTTACATACAGCCTCAACAGAAATGGCTTCTGGAAAATACAAACAACGGCTTTGTATTCTGCAATGGTAACAGTAATTTGCAATGCAGTAACATAAAAAAAAAAAAATCCGACTCTCTCAATAGTGTTTTTGTTTTCCAATATAAGAGAAGTCACAACACAGATGTGAATAGTAGAGTGTTTTACCGCTTTTATTTTACTGTATTGCAGATTACAAAAAAAAAGTACAAGACGCATGAATATGTAGTTGGTGCTGACATCTAGTGGTTACAATATAAACTGCAGAAAATAATGATGGGGGCAGGAGAAGGAGTTGGCCAAAGCTTCTATGTTGTTCGTAAGTAATACTGTACATATTAAAGAGGTATTTCCATCTGATGCATAATTCAGCATTGTGTCCTCATTATAGTCTCTCCCATTGCTGCCCACCATCATGCTAAGCACAGGAACCTCAGCACAGCTTTGTTTGGGTGGTCAAGGTGCTAACTCAGCCAGGTGGCTCCATTAATCCTCGGATCTTTGGGGATCTCAGAGGCCTAGACACCTATTCATTCTAGAGGTATCCCACTAGTTCATGAGAAACAAATACCCACACAAAAAAGATCTGCAGAATCCATCCCAGTTCCATCGAATTTAAAGGGGTTGTCCATCTCTTATATTAATCATGCCAACAACTCTTGGGGCCCCAGTAAAATAAAATAAACTTTTACTCACCTTCTTCCGGTCCCTGGATCCAGTGTCACGTCTCCCCAGTGATATGCTGTCACTTATGAACAGGGATGTCACCGCCACAGCCACTAATTGGCTAAAGCAGCCACGTGCCACTAATTTACATTACTGTTCGGAAGTGACAATGATAACAGAAGACTGGGTAAAAGTGGCGCTGGAACCAGGGACCAGAGAAAGATGTGCATAATTTTTTTTATTTTACTGTGGCTACAAGAGTTGTGGTATGATTTTTATAGCAGGTGGACAATCCCATACCTCCCAACTTTGAGAGATGGCAAAGATGGACACATCAGGCCACGCCTCTAACCACGCTCAAACACATGACATCACACCATGACACGCCTTTCACCACGCCCAAACATATACATGCCAACTTTTTAGACAGCCGAAAAGGCACACTTTTTTAGGATCACATTGTATCCAATGATGAAATATTAAGTTGTTATGTAATATACAGATAGGAAGCAATCAGATACTTTTTAAAGCATGATAGTCAATTCATTGATGCAAATCTATTTCCCAAATAAAAAGAGGGACATATATAAAGCTAATAGGGACAGAGGGATAAGGGTTAAAAATACGGACTGTCCCTCCAAAATAGGGACAATTGGGAGGTGGACAACTCCTTTAAAGGGAATGTGTCAGGTTTATGCTGCCCTATCTGAATGCAGATTTGCCGAGAAGCAGAGATCTGTGTTGTATAGGTTTATATGACTTGAAAAAGGATTTCTGAATAAAAAGCATAGAAAAAAATCAAACCGAAAATTAAACAACTGGTAACTCCACCCACATATAGTGAATGACAGTTTGCTCTGTATGCAAACTAATGCAGGGAAAGCCGTCAATCACTGTATGTGGGCGGGGTAACCAGGAGTCTTGCGGTCTCTTTAGAAGTCAGTATTTTCTCTACTCTTTACTCAGAAATCCTGCTTTAAATTATATAAAGCTATATATCACAGAGATCAGCTTCTCTCCCTCTGTCATATCTTGTTCTCAGATAGGACAGTCCCTCTAACCAAGACTTTAGGACCAAAGTCATCTTTACCTTTCATCATTTCAGCACAGCCTTTTTTGCCTTGGACGGAAGTTGAGCTTTATTCTGTAGCTGTCATTTTAATTGTCACATATAGCATAAAGCAGGAAGCCAATTCTAAAACTGATACGAGTATGACTCATGGTCAGAATACAGTATCCAACAAAGAGGAAAACCGAGTTCTATCTCACTGTCTGTTACGGTAACTGCTGACCAAACAGGAAGGAGCCAACTGCTAGACACATTAAGTCCAAAAATACATGAAAAATAACAGCCTCATCGGATAACCGACAAAATGTAAACTTAAGACAATGATGCGCAAATTACAAGGCCAAAAAAATCTCATATTAGCCACTTATTTACAATAAATATGAGGTACAAAAAAGCTAAATTTACACTGAATCATTTTTCTACTGCTCCGATTCTTTAGCAAACAAGCAACTTATGTACCATGGAGTAAATACATTTCATAAAGCACAACTACAATATTACTGTCTTACCTGAAAGTGCAAAATTATTGTCCAGATTACTCCCAAAGTCAATTTGGGATTTCCATCTGTTATGTCATCATTTCTAATATTCACTAGCTTCACCTATAACAAAATACAGCAGTAGATAAAAGGGATATAATACAAATCTGTACTTACATAGAACTAACAGTTTCCCCAGAGCTGGATATTATACTCTCAACACATTCACATAATACATGGTAGCATCATGTGATTGGCGCTTTTCTTATTTGTACCATTTATTAATTCTTTTAACCGTAAGTAAATTGAGTAAAGTCTCTCAATACTGTCTTATAGCACATGACATAGTACACCATTAAAAACAAGCAAATATACATACATGTAGATATTTTCTCTATTTTGTAAAGCAGGGAGTTTTGGTACTTTTTGTAAAGGACTCATTACTTCTATATGTAACCACATTTAAACATGCATCAACTATATAAATAATTGCTGCAAGACCAAAGATCATAAATATACATTGAAATTACATTCTTCGTCCAAACATAATACATCACGTGGTAAAGGACTTTAAAGGGGTTGTCTTACTACAAAGATTAGCTTTCAACATCTAGTGAACATTAAATTAAGACTTTTTTCAAATACATTCCTCTTTTGAGCTTTCCCTGAACAGGATATGGAGAGATTTTATCTGCTCTGAGTGCACACAGGTTTCTCTGGTTACAGATCTGCTCTCCCTTGCTCTTTCTGTTCTTTGTGTTATTTGATAGCAGAGACTAACATCATCACAGATCAGCACACAGGACTGACAGCAGCTTGAGAACAGAGTGTGTTATCACTAACAAACAAAGGAGATTAATGGCTTTTGTTTACTTTGAGCTCTCAAGCCCTCCCCACTAAAGATAACATCTCTTGAGCTCATTGTCAGTGCAATTAGAAGAGTTGTGAATACAGAGCTGATATGCTAATCACTGCTATAGAACCACCTCAGCCTAAAAAGGAAGAGACAGGAAGCATGACTCTTAAGCTGCTTGTGGCTCTGTGAAACAGCATGATGAGACAACCCCTTTAAAGAACATTGTAGTGTTGTCTTACATACACTATATGTGTATGCTTGCCAAAGAAACGTCAAAAGATATGTGTACTGTTCTGTACTGCAAGTGCATGAATCTAATGGACTAAAAGACTTTGGCTAGAGACCCTGTTGTATACCACAATTTTTAAAAACTTTCTTCATGCATGCAAGTTTCATACTGAAAAAGACTTTAAACAATATATTTATGGTAAAAAAAATTCATAAATGATACAAATAAGAAAAAACACACATCATATGATGCTATTGTGTATTATATGAATAAAGTGTATTGTCTTGGGACAAAGGAACCCTTAAAACACGGTTAAAACTGTGGACTAATGAAAAAGGCTGCTTTATTCATATATCAGAATAGTTTAACAACATACTACATCTAGCTTTTAATTCACATACACACACAGAACACAAAATATGATTAAGGATTATGTACGAAACGCGTCAGTGTTGGACATGTGTCTGTGAACCATGTACTCCGTTTTTAATTGGAATAATAAAGTTTTATTCATCATATTGTTAGATTTGGATGCTGAAGTTTCTCTTGTTCTTTCTTCTATACACAAAACCCAAGAAACCCAAAAACCAAGAACATCACACAAACCCCATATTAATGTTGTTCCATAAGATTTTAACACTTGGCCCCAGTACTATAAATGTATGCTTACACAACAGCTTTTAATGAAAAATCCAATTCACAGGAACACTCAGCTTTGCTGAGCATTTATGTGTTCTGAATGGGGAGAGGGACAAAGTCCCAGCTAGAATCTTTCATTGTGACTAATTTTCCTCAGAAGAAAAGGGCTGGGCATTTAAAACCTAACTGCCCAAGCCTTACCTTCCTCAATGTCATCTATCAGGGGAGTGTAGAAAGACCACCACAGACATTAGATACTTAAGATGCTCTTGACAAAATTGGCAGGTTTTACTGACCATAGTTAGTATGGCCGGCCTTGTTTATCCCGCCTTACCTAGACCTTTAACTGGACTATCTAAAAAAATGACTAAACTATAAATGTCTTAATCTATGTTCACACGGATTAAAATTGGACGTATTTCGGTCCGTAATTACGCGCCGGAGTGCGAAAATTGCGGCTGGAATCCGTCCCAGTAATTACGGTAATCCACAGTTCTCATAGAGAACTATGGATTACGTCTCCTCTCCCTGCTCGGCGAATCCGCCGCGGGGGGAGATAAGTGACATGTCAATTACTAGCGGCGTATACGCGTCACTGGTAATGCAAGTCTATGGGCCGGCGAGGTGCCCCCCGCTCCCGCCCCCACGGCGTAATTGTGGGGCGTAATTACGCCCTGCAAATAAGCCGTGTGAATTTAGCCTTAGTTTATACATCAAAGCTAACAAGTTAGCTACCAATTACAGAAACTATCAGTCTTTTGTGACTGCTGTAGTGGTCAAGGAGAAAAATGTTATACAAAAATAAAAAGTTTATATCTAAATAAAAAAAAAACCATAAAATGACAATTCTTTTAACACTGAAATGAAAAGCATAAAACATAGAATACTAAATCACCAAGTTACTATAGTTACAACAAAAAAAAACATAAACTTAATGCATTACCTGACGCTTTTTCAAATAATCAAGTGCAATTTGTACATTCTGAAGTCTGTGAAAGCGCATTCTGCCTTTTTCTCGGGGCTAAAAGTAGAAACAGAAATGAAGACTGTAAAATCCACGCACATAAAAGTCACATGCTACTTCATTTAAAGGGGCTTTCATGCCAATAACAATAGGTTCCTACAACTCACAATATTAAAAAAAGGAACTTTATCATATACTTGCCTTTAAAATTTTACTTTATTCCTTCTCCACTGGTCAGAAGATTTTCCACCACTCCTTGTTGTTGTTGTTGCACCATGGTGTGAGTTTGGGGTAGAACTGGTGGCACATCACAGGGCATGATAAACCATGGTGTGAGATTGGTCCATAATGGTTTTTCCAATTGTTTATGTGATGTGCATTAGAACTGGTGGCACATCACAGGGCATGATAAACCATGGTGTGAGATTGGTCCCATAATTGCTGCAAATGTTATGTGACTAACATTAGAACTGGTGGCACATCACTGGGCATGATAAACAATGGTGTGAGATTGGTACCATAATGGCAGCAATTGTTAAGTGAATAGAATTAGAACTGGTGGCAAATAACTGGGCATGATTTAAAACCCTGTGTGAATGTCCCTAATGGCTGCCATTGTTATGGATTGCATTGAATGGTGCATCACTGGGATGATAAACCATGTGGTGAGTTTTGGCCCTAATGGCTGCCATTGTTATGTGATGTGCATTAGAATTGGTGACACATCACTGGGCATGATAAACCATGATGTGAGTTTGGCCCCATAATGGCTGCCATTGTTATGTGACGTACATTAGAACTGGTGGCACATCACAGGGCATGATAAACCATGGTGTGAGATTGGCCCCATAATGGCTGCCATTGTTATGTGACGTACATTAGAACTGGTGGCACATCACAGGGCATGATAAACCATGATGTGAGTTTGGCCCCAAAATGGCTGACATTGTTATGTGATGTGCATTAGAACTGGTGGCACATCACTGGGCATGATAAACCATGATGTGAGTTTGGCCCCATAATGGCTGCCATTGTTATGTGACGTACATTAGAACTGGTGGAACATCACTGGGCATGATAAACCATGATGTGAGTTTGGCCCCATAATGGCTGCCATTGTTATGTGATGTGCATTAGAACTGGTGGCACATCACTGGGCATGATAAACCATGGTGTGAGATTGGTCCCATAATGGCTGCCATTGTTATGTGATGTGCATTAGAACTGGTGGCACATCACTGGGCATGATAAACCATGGTGTGAGATTGGTCCCATAATGGCTGCCATTGTTATGTGATGTGCATTAGAACTGGTGGCACATCACTGGGCATGATAAACCATGATGTGAGTTTGGCCCCATTTTAAAGGCTGCCATTTTTGATTAATGTGATGTACATTATGAAACTGGTTGGCACATCACTGGGCATGATAAACCATGGTGTGAGATTGGTCCTCAATGGCTGCCTTGTTATGTGATAGAAGGTGCACATAAATGATAAACATAGTGAGTTTAAACATTTTTGGGATAAACTGGCGACAAATCACTGTGCCTTAATGACAACTAGAAGTGGTTTGGAAAAACACCCGAACAGTGGCCCTGGAACAACGCTGAGTATATTATAAGGACAATTATGCTGTTTATTTTGATACTGTAGGAACCTATTTTTAGATGTGAAATAAACACTTAAGGACAACAACGGATTAAAGTCAATACATTTTTAAACTATAACACACGTATTTTATCTGGGAAAGAAGGTAACCTGTGAACACCTGGTTTGTGATGACCCAACTAAGTCTCCCTATGTCAACTTCCTCACCCCTCCGGTTATATGCTACTTTTCTGAGAAGGCATAGTACTAGCAGCAATTTTGTGCCATATACAAGGCATCCACATTTTCAATATAAACATAATATTTAGAGCTGTGAGTGTAATATTGCAGCCATAAACTACTATAACAAATACAGAAAAGCCAAAGCACATGTATGATATGTGCATCTATAACAGAAAGGTAAACCAGTAGGCAGTGCTAGGAGCAAATGTGACATTTTTAATAGGTTGCAGATTCACATTAACATGACCACTGGTTTACTTTCAGGTTACCAGAGTGGAATCATCATTCATGGCTCTCAGCAATCTGAATACAAGCAGACTGCAGGATGAGGTCAGAGCGTGATGTTTATGTTGGAAGACTAGAGGTTGAGGGCTAGAGTACCATGTCTATAATGGAAAGTTAAAGGATGGGGGTTGCAATGAAGGTTGGAGTGTGATGTGTATAATGGAAGACTGGAACGTGAAGGTTGGAGTGTGATATCTATATTGAGAGATTTTAAAATGTGTAGTGTGATGTGTATAAAAGAAGAGTATAACCTGTAAGTAGGAGTTAGAGGTCTATAATGGAAGACTTTATGAATGAAGGTTGGAGTTTGATGTCTAAAATGGAAGATGTAGGATGGAAGTTGGAGAGTGATGTCTTTAATAAAAGATTGTAGGTTGGAGTGTGATGTCTATAATGGAAGACTAGAATGAAGGTTGGAGTGTGATGTTTATGGCGGAAGGGCTGTTTTGGGTGGGAGTGTGATGTCTATAGCAGAAGACTAGGATGAAGGTTGGAGTGTGATGTTTATGGTGGCAGACTGTAGGATGGACTGTGATGTCTATAATGGAAGACTAGAATGAAGGTTTGAGTGTGATGTTTATGGTGGAAGACTGTAGGATGGAGTGTGATGTATATAAAGGAAGACTAGGAGGAAGGTTTTGGGGTGTGATGTTTATGGTGGAAGACTGTAGGGTGGAGTGTGATGTTTTAAGGAAGACTAGGATGAAGGTTTTGGAGTGTGAAAGATTATGGGGAAGACTGTTTGGATGGAGTGTGATGTTTATAGCGGAAGACATAGGATGAAGGTGGAGTGTGATTTTTATGGTGGGAAGACCCGTAGGATGGAGTGTGATGTTTATAGCGGAAGACTAGGATGAAGGTTGGAGTGTGATGTTTATGGTGGAAGACTGTAGGATGGAGTGTGATGTCTACAATGGAAGACTAGAATGAAGGTTGGAGTGTGATGTTTATGGTGGAAGACTGTAGGATGGAGTGTGATGTTTATAGCGGAAGACTAGGGTGAAGGTTGGGGTGTGATGTTTTTATGCGGGAAGACTGTAGGATGGAGTGTGATGTTTATAGCGGAAAAGGGCTAGGATGAAGGTTGGAGTGTGATGTTTATGGTGGAAACTGTAGGGTGGAGTGTGATGTTTATAGCGGGAAAACAAAGGGTGAAGGTTGGGTGTGATGTTTATGGGGGGGGGAAAACTGTAGGATGGAGTGTGATGTTTATAGGGAAGACTAGGTGAAGGTTGGAGTGTGATGTTTATGGTGGAAGAACTGTAGGATGGAGGTTTTGATGTTTATAGCGGAAGACTAGATGAAGGTTTGGAGTGTGATGTTTATGGCGGAAGACTGTTAGGATTGGAGTGTGATGTTTATAGCGGGGAAGACTAGTGATTGAGTTTGATGTTAAAGGAGATATGTGATAGTTGGAGAGTGGATGTTTAAAAAGACTGTAGGTGGAGTGTGTGTTTATATAGGAAGACTATGATGAAGGTTGGAGTGTGATGTTTATGGCGGAAGACTGTAGGATGGAGTGTGATGTTTATAGCGGAAGACTAGGATGAAGGTTGGAGTGTGATGTTTATGGTGGCAAGTGACTGTAGGATGGATGTGATGTCTATAAGGAAGACTGAAGGTGAAGGTTGGAGTGTGATGTTTATGGTGGAAGACTGTAGGATGGAGTGTGATGTCTACAATGGAAGACTAGAATGAAGGTTTGAGTGTGATGTTTATGGTGGAAGACTGTAGGATGGAGTGTGATGTTTATAGCGGAAGACTAGGATGAAGGTTGGAGTGTGATTTATATATCGGAAGACTGTAGGATGGAGTGTGAGTTTTATAGCGGAAGACTAGGATGAAGGTTGGAGTGTGATGTTTATGGTGGAAGACTAGGATGATGGTTGTAGTGTGATTATAGTGTCGGAAGACTGTAGGATAGAGTGTGATGTTTATAGCGGAAGACTAGGATGAAGGTTGGAGTGTGATGTTTATAGCGGAAGACTGTAGGATGGAGTGTGATGTTTATAGCGGAAGACTAGGATGAAGGTTGGAGTGTGATGTTTATGGCGGAAGACTGTAGGATGGAGTGTGATGTTTATAGCGGAAGACTAGGATGAAGGTTGGAGTGTGATGTTTATGGCGGAAGACTGTAGGATGGAGTGTGATGTTTATAGCGGAAGACTAGGATGAAGGTTGGAGTGTGATGTTTATGGCGGAAGACTGTAGGAAGGAGTGTGATGTTTATAGCGGAAGACTAGGATGAAGGTTGGAGTGTGATGTTTATGGCGGAAGACTGTAGGATGGAGTGTGATGTTTATAGCGGAAGACTAGGATGAAGGTTGGAGTGTGATGTTTATGGTGGAAGACTGTAGGATGGAGTGTGATGTTTATAGCGGAAGACTAGGATGAAGGTTGGAGTGTGATGTTTATGGCGGAAGACTGTAGGATGGAGTGTGATGTTTATAGCGGAAGACTAGGATGAAGGTTGGAGTGTGATGTTTATGGTGGAAGACTGTAGGATGGAGTGTGATGTTTATAGCGGAAGACTAGGATGAAGGTTGGAGTGTGATGTTTATGGCGGAAGACTGTAGGATGGAGTGTGATGTTTATAGCGGAAGACTAGGATGAAGGTTGGAGTGTGAATGTTTATAGGCGGAAGACTGTAGGAGTTGAGTGTGATGTTTATAGGGAAGACTAGGATAAGGTTGGAGTGTGATGTTTATGGCGGAAAACTGTAGATGGAGTGTGATGTTTATAGCGAAGACTAGGTTGAAGAGTTGAGTTATGTATATGGGAAGACTGTAGGATGGGTTGATGTGTTTAGCTGGAGATTAGATGAAGGTTGGAGGTATGTTAATGGCGGAAGACTGTAGGATAGGAGTGTGATGTTTAGCGAAACTAGATGAAGGTTGGAGTGTGATGTTTATGGCGGAAGACATGTAGGATGGAGTGTGTGTTTTATAGCGGAAAGACTAGGATGAAGGTTTGGAGAGTGATGTTTATGGTGGAAGACTTTTAGGATGGAGTGGGGATGTTTATAGCGGAAACTTGGATGAAGGTTGGAGTGTGATGTTTATGGTGGAAAGACTGTAGGTGGGGTGTGAGTGTTTATAGCGAGGAAGACTTAGGATGAAGGTTGGGAGTGGGGGATGTTTAGATGGAAGACTGTAGGATGGAGTGTTAGATGTGTTATAGCGGAAGACTAGGATGAAGGTTGGAGTGTGATGTTTATGGTGGAAGACTGTAGGATGGAGTTGTGTTTTTTATAGCTGAAGACTAGGATGAAGGTTGGAGTGTGATGTTTATGGTGGAAGACTGTAGGATGGAGTGTGATGTTTATAGCAGAAGACTAGGATGAAGGTTGGAGTGTGATATTTATGGCGGAAGACTGTAGGATGGAGTGTGAATGTTTTATAGTGGAAAAACTGTAGGAATGGAGTGGGGATGTTTAAAGCGGAAAAACTAAGGGTGAAGGTTGGAGTGTGATGTTTAATGGCGGAAGGGCTTTTAGGATGGGAGTGTGATGTTTTATAGCGGAAGACTAGGATGAAGGTTGGAGAGTGATGATTTATGGCGGAAGACGTAGGATGAGGTGTGGGTGTTTATAGCGGAAGACTAGGATGAAGGTTGGAGTGTGATGTTTATGGCGGAAGACTGTAGGATGGAGTGTGATGTTTTTATAGCGGAAGACTAGGATGAAGGTTGGAGTGTGATGTTTATGGCGGAAGACTTGTGGAGGGGGTGTGATGTTATAGCGGAAGACTAGGATGAAGGTTGGAGTGTGATGTTTATAGCGGAAGATTGTAGGATGGAGTGTGATGTTTATAGCGGGAAGACTAGGAAGAAGGTTGGAGTGTGATGTTTTGGGGAAGACTGTAGGATGGAGTGTGATGTTTTTTTAGCGGAAGACTAGGATGAAGGTTGGAGTGTGATGTTTATGGTGGAAGACTGTAGAATGGAGTGTGATGTTTAGAGCAGAAGACTAGGATGAAGGTTGGAGTGTGATATTTTATGGAGGAAGACTGTAGATGGAGTGTGATGTGTTATAGCGGGAAGACTAGGATGAAGGTTGGAGTGTGATTTTATGGTGGAAACTGTAGGATGGATGGTGATGTTTTTATAGCGGAAGGACTAGGATGAAAGGTTGGAGAGTGATGTTTGTTTGGTGGAAAGATTGTAGGTTGGAGTGTGATGTTTATAGCGGAAGACTAGGATGAAGGTTGGAGGTGTGATGTTTTGGTGGAAGACTGTAGGATGGAGTGTGATGTTTATAGCAGAAGACTAGGATGAAGGTTGGGTGTGATGTTTGGCGGGAAGAAAAGTAGGATAGAGTGGATGTTATAGCGAAAAACAGGATGAAGGTTGGAGTGTGATATTTATGGTGAAGACTGTAGATGGAGTGTGATGTTTAAAGCGGAAGATAGGTGAAGGTTGGGTGTGATGTTTAAGCGGAAGACTGTAGGATGGAGTGTGATGTTTATAGTGGGAAGACTAGGGTGAAGGTTATAGGGGTGTAGTTTTATGGTGGAAGACTGTAGGATGGAGTGTGATGTTTATAGCGGAAGACTAGGATGAAGGTTGGAGTGTGAAGTTTATGGTGGAAGACTGGGAGGATGGGAGTGTGATGTTTTATAGCGGAAGACTAGGGTGAAGGTTGGAGGTGATGTTTATAGCGGAATACTATAGGATAAAAGTTGGAGAGTGATGTTTAAAGTGGAAGACTGTATGATGAAGATTTTACTGCAATGTCTAGGCTGGAAACCTGAAGGATGAAAGTTGGAGTGTGATGTTTATGGCGGAAGACTGTAGGATAGAGTGTGATGTTTATAGCGGAAGACTAGGATGAAGGTTGGAGTGTGATGTTTATGGGGGAAGACTGTAGGATGGAGGTGATGTTTAAAGTGGGAAAACTGGATGAAACTGAGTGTGTTGTTTATGGTGGGAAAACTGTAGAATGGAGTTGTGTTTTATAGCGGAAGACTAGGATGAAGGTTGGAGGTGTGGTGTTTATAGCGGAAAGACTGTAGGATGGAGTGTGTAGTTTATAGCGGAAGACTAGGATGTAAGTTTTTAGTGTGATGTTTGTGGTGGAAGACTGTAGGATGGAGTGTGATGTTTATAGCGGAAGACTTAGGATGAAGGTTGATGATGTGATGTTTTATGGTGGAAGACTAGTAGGATGGAGTGGGGGATGTTATTATAGCAAAGACTAGGATGAAGGTTGAGAGTGTGATATTTATGGTTGGAAGAATTGTAGGATTGGAGTGTGATGTGTATAGCGGAAAGACTAGGGAAAGGTTGAGAGGTGATGTTTAGGCGGAAGACTCTAGGATGGAGTGTGTGATTTTTATAGTGGAAGGGCTAGGATGAAGGTTGGGGTTGTGATGTTTTTGGCGGAAGACTGTAGGATGGAGTGAGATGTTTATAGCGAAGACTAGGATGAAGGTTGGAGTGTGATGTTTATGGTGGAAGACTGTAGGATGAGTGTGTATGTTTAATAGCGGAAAAACTAGGATGAAGGTTGGAGTGTGATGTTTATAAACGGAAGACTAGGATGAAGGTTAAGGTGTTTATGTTTATGGCGGAAGACTGTAGGATGGAGTGTGATTTTTTATAGCGGAAGACTAGGATGAAGGTTTGGGGTTTTGATGTTTATGGTGGAAGACTGAAGGTTGGAGTGTGATGTTTATAGCGGAAGACTGTAGGATGGAGTGTGATGTTTATAGCGGAAGACTGTAGGATGGAGTGTGATGTTTATAGCGGAAGACTAGGATGAAGGTTGGAGTGTGATGTTTATGGCGGAAGACTGTAGGATGGAGTGTGATGTTTATAGCGGACGACTAGGATGAAGGTTGGAGTGTGATGTTTATAGAGGAAGACTATAGGATGGAGTGATGTTTTATAGCGGAAGAAATAGGATGAAGGTTAGAAATGTGATGTTTATAGCGGAAGACTGTAGGATGGAGTGTGAAGTTTATAGCGGAAGACTAGGATGAAGGTTGGAGTGTGATGTTTATAGCGGAAGACTATAGGATAAAAGTTGGAGAGTGATGTTTAAAGTGGAAGACTGTAGGATGAAGATTTTACTGCAATGTCTAGGCTGGAAACCTGAAGGATGAAAGTTGGAGTGTGATGTCTAATAAAAGATTGTGGCATGAAGGCTGGAGTATGAAGTCTACTGTATAATGGAAGACTGTAAGATGAAGGTTGCAGTGCAAGGTCTAGAATGAGAGATTGTAGAATGAAGACTGCAGAGTACTGTCTAAACTGGAAGATTGTAGGATAAAGGTATTGTGTGATGTCTAGACGAGACTATAGAATAAAGGTTGAAGTGTGATGTCTATAAGGAAACATTGTAGGATAAAGCTTGTAGTTTGTAGTCGATAAAGGATGATTGTAGGATGAAGGCTAAAGAGTACTGTCTAAACTTGAAGATTGTACGATGAAGCTGCTGTGTGATGTCTATAGTGGAAAATTGTAACAACAAAGGTTGGAGTGTGGTGTCTAAATGAAGGTTGTAAATGAAGGTTTGCGATGACATTCTCATGAAGAATGTTGGATAAAGCTTAGAGTGTA
Organism: Phyllomedusa bahiana; assembly: GCA_025379985.1. NCBI lineage: Eukaryota > Metazoa > Chordata > Amphibia > Anura > Hylidae > Phyllomedusa > Phyllomedusa bahiana. The sequence continues at coordinate 45,373 of JAODAL010005807.1, forward strand.
ATATCTAAACTGGGAGACTATAGGATGATGGTTGGAGGGTGAAGATTAGAGCCTCGGAGATTATAGGATGAGGATAAGAAGGTGAACCTTTTACCGGGAGACTGTATGATAGGAATCAGAGTGAGATATCTATACTGTCAGATGACAGACCGAGGATCAAAGTGTGAAAATTATATGTTAAAGAGGTTTGTATGAAATAGAAAATTAACCCATACTTACCTCTTCCATCACCACCTGTCCAGTGTCGCCAGAATTTCAGTGTTCCCCCCCAGTCCCTCATTGATAAAGTCATATTCATAATCACATGATGCCATAGCCAATCACTGACCTCTTTGGTCACATGATGTACATGCAGGCCAGTGATTGGCTGCATGTGATCCATGAACATAATGTCACCAGTGAATTATTGGAAGGAAGACTGGAGCTATGGCAGCGCTGAAAGATTGGTGATGGGAGAGGTAATTATGGGTTAATTTCACAAAGTGAGAGGTGGTAGGAAGCTTTTTAAAACTCTTCATTGGATGAATGTAGGATAACTTTAAAGGTAATGTCTGTACTAAAGGTATGATGATTGTAGGAGGAGTTGAAGGGTGATGTCTGTACTAAGGGTATGATGATTGTAGGAGGAAATGAATGGTAATGTCTATACTAATGGTATGATGATTGTAGGTGGAGTTGAAGGGTTATGTCTATACTAATGGTATGATAGTAGGAGGAGTTGAAGGGTGATGTCTATACTATGGGTATGATGATTGTAGGAGGAGTTGAAGAGTAATATCTGTACTAAGGGTATGATGATTGTAGGAGGAGTTGAAGGGTGATGTCTATACTATGGGTATGATGATTGTAGGAGGAGTTGAAGAGTAAAGTCTGTTCTAAGGGTATGATTGCAGGAGGAGTTGAAATGTAGGAGGAGTTGAAGGGTTATGTCTATACTATGGGTATGATGATTGTAGGAGGAGTTGAAAGGTAATGTCTGTACTAAGGGTATGATGATTGTAGGAGGAGTTGAAGGGTGATGTCTGTACTAAGGGTATGATTGTAGGAGGAGTTGAAGGGTGATGTCTGTACTAAGGGTATGATGATGGTAGGAGGAATTGAATGGTAATGTCTATACTAATGGTATGATGATTGTAGGTGGAGTTGAAGGGTAATGTCTATACTAAGGTTATGATGATAGTAGGAGGAGTTGAAGGGTGATGTCTATACTACGGGTATGATGATTGTAGGAGGAGTTGAAGGGCAATGTCCATACTAAGGGTATGATGATTGTAGGAGGAGTTGAAGGGTAATGTCTGTACTAAGGGTATGATGGTTGTAGGAGGAGTTGAAGGGTAATGTCTGTACTAATGGTATGATGACTGTAGGAGGAGTTGAAGGGTAATGTCTATACTAATGGTATGATGATTGTAGGAGGAGTTGAAGGGTTATGTCTATACTATGGGTATGATGATTGTAGGAGGAGTTGAAGGGTAAAGTCTGTACTAAGGGTATGATTGCAGGAGGAGTTGAAATGTAATGTCTATACTAATGGTATGATAGTAGGAGGAGTTTGAAGGGTGATGTCTATACTATGGGTATGATGATTGTAGGAGGAGTTGAAGAGTAATGTCTGTACTAAGGGTATGATGGTTGTAGGAGGAGTTGAAGGGCAATGTCTGTACTAAGGGTATGATGGTTGTAGGAGGAGTTGAAGGGCAATGTCTGTACTAAGGGTATGATGGTTGTAGGAGGAGTTGAAGGGCAATGTCTGTACTAAGGGTATGATGGTTGTAGGAGGAGTTGAAGCATGATATCTATACTATGGGTATGATGATTGTAGGAGGAGTTGAAGGGTGATGTCTGTACTATGGGTATGATGATTGTAGGAGGAGTTGAAGGGTAATGTCTATACTAAGGGTATGATGATTGTAGGAGGAGTTGAAGGGTGATGTCTGTACTAAGGGTATGATGATTGTAGGAGGAGTTGAAGGGTGATGTCTGTACTAAGGGTATGATGATTGTAGGAGGAGTTGAAGAGTAATGTCTGTACTAATGGTATGATGGTTTTAGGAGAAGTTAAAAGGTAATGTCTGAACTAATGGTAGAGGTGCTTTATCTGTACTGGAAGATGTGTTGTCTCTGCTGGGAAACTGTAGATCAGGGGTTGAGATGCTTTGAAATATGTTGTGACATTCAAGCACAGTATGACAAATGTACTGATAAACACAACTGATAGCAATCTATAGTGCTTAGTTCATTATTACTGTTAAGGTGACATTGCCCAATGTGAAATATCTATATTGACATCATTTTCTATTATATCAAGACTGCAAAAGCCATTTACTAAAAAAGAAGCAATAGATAAATACTGTATATTAGAAATAAATATGTTCTGTGTGCATTATAATAGAACACATTTGAAAAGTGTAGGGTTAGGAAAAGAAGAACAAAGATTATAGGGAATTTATTTAAGGTGTAAATGATGCGTCTCTTTAGCTGTTAATTAAACCATTTATGAAAATCTTGTATGGCAATATACTTCTGTATGGCAGTTATTCTAACAGTCAACAATGTGGTAACATCTTAACTCATTGGCTCTACCACAAGGTGGCACTACTATATTACAGAACATAACCTTGGAGGCCAAATATTTGACAAATTCCACTTGTGTGATCCATGAATGTAAAAGCCAAACATTCAGTGAATTCCACTTGTGCAAAATTGACATCACACCCAACATTTAGGCAGTGTAATGCAACCTTTTGTCTCATCCTCTCCAGGTTCTAATGAAACTGAGTAACATGAGAAGGTGTCTGGACTTTCCATTCCTCCCACAGAATTTGCAGAAGCAATAACAGCAGAAGAAAATAAACATGCTTGTCACTAATACAAGTTATATTTCAGCAGACAGAAAATCATACAGACAGAGGGAGGAAAGAGAAGAAAAGGTTGGTAAAAGCAAACTGCAGGATACCGGGAGCTGGGGTGTGGGATGCAGTGAGAGACAAGCTACTTGACTGTGATTAATCTGACTTGATAAAGCAGCAAATATATCTTCCATTACTTCTACTCTACTAGCATCACCCAGATTAACTCACAGTCATGGAACAAGAGCGCACCAGTGCCCAAGCCAAAGGATCTCAACCACAGATGTGCTCAGGAGGTTTAAGCCTATCAGTGATACTACTCACAAGCTTTAAACAAATGTTAACAGACAACATATAAATTATTATAACAATCAGCATCTATTATATTATTAGCTCTGCATGTTTTTTCGTCCTCTCTTTTTAACCTCTTGGTGTCTCTTATGCACAGATGTAACTACTGATAACCAAACACTATAAAAAACATAATTATAATGGAGTCTATTTGAAATTTATGCAAGGAACATAGATAGATAGTCATCATTCCCACATTGCGGTTGATGGTTGCTTTTATTGCATTTAAACCAAGGCAATGTTCACACGGCTAAAACTGGGACGTATTTCGTCCAGTATTTCACGCCGTGCTGCGCTATATACGGGGTGAAATACGTCTCAGTCATTACGGTAATCCGCAGTTCCCATAGAGAACTATGGATTACGTCTCCTCTCCCCGCTCGCACAATACAGCAAGCGGGGAGAGAAGTGACATGTCAATTATTCACGGCGTATACGTGCCGAGAATAATGAATGTCTATGGGGTCTGAGGGCTGCCCACCCCTTCTTCCCCCGCCCCCGTACACATGGCGTAATTGCGGGCGAAATACATCCCGCAATTACACCATGTGAACCTAGCCTTAAACGAAAAAGGCATCATACAAACCTGCACGCATTTTTTAGGAACTGCCGGCAATCTAGTTGTAGGTGTTAACTGACCAAGCAGTTGAAGGCTGGGTTCATACGTTGTGTTTTTTGAACGCACCAAACACACATACATTATTCAAAATACGCGTTTTTTATATAACCCAAATTTTTCCTGTGTTACAGATGTAAGTTAATTGGAAAAATACTTGCATGCGAAAAAATGAATGCGTCTGGGAAATGAGAACGAAACGGCAACATGTAAACCCAGCCCTGATAAAAGACAGACCTAAAAACTGCATGTCCAATTAAACTGAATTAACTGCTTGCAGGTTTTATAAACCTTTTATGATCTCTTTTTTCTAAAGCAGCTTAAAAATGATATAGACATGTACCTTTAAGGGGTATTTCCATCACACACAATAATGGGATATCGATAGGATATGCCATTGATGTGCGTGGTGGAAATACTCTGTTAACTGCAATGTGTGACTACAACCTAAAACCAGATAGATAATCCATGTTTTATCCCTCAATCCCTGCACTAAGCATAACAATGTACTAACTTTAGTACAGAAAAACCAGAGAAAAGAGGACACAGAAATTGCCACACAACCAAAATTATTGAAAATATAAACATGGATCTTTATTGGGGTGAGTTTACACGGCGTCTTTGTGGCCTACTATAGGGTTGGGTGTTTTAGAAGTACGCGCTGACCAGCACATACTTCTAAAGCGCTCTGTGCTGGCTCCCATAGACATGTCACTTCTTTCTCCTGGCATGTGATACAGGTTCGGGAAAACGGCAAATAATCATAGCTCTCAGTAAGAACTATGAATTCCTGTAGTTGCGGGCCGTATTTTGAACGTATTGCAGCACAATTAAACCCCGAAATAGGGCCTCAAAGACGCTGTACCCTTAGGCCTCGTTCACACGGCTTATTCTGCTGCGGATTGGCGCGTACTGCGCTCCAGATTTGCGCTGCAGTACGGCGCCAATCCGCAGCAGCAATTACGGTAATCCACTGCTCTCATAGAGAACAGTGGAATCCGTCGCTCCTCCCCGCTCTGCGAATCCGCCGCGGGGGGGAGAAAGTGACATGCACATTATTTACGGCGCGTACGCGCCATAAACAATGCATTGTCTATGGGGCCAGGAGCGGCGCCCCCGCCGTGCTCCGGCCCCGCCCCGCCCCTTATTCACGGCGGATTTGTGAGCTCAATACGGCTCACAAATCCGTCGGGAATAAGAGGTGTGAACACGGCCTTAGGGACAAAAACAACAGAGAAGAAAAAATAAAAACAATTAAAAAGCAAACAGCTGAAATATACCACAGGGTCTGTAGAAATAGATAAATAGTGCAAACACCATATCAAAAAGTGCCAAAAATATTGCAGTCACAATAATACACCATAGATATAATACTAGGAACACAAAATATATAGAAGTTCAATTGAGATTGATGATAAAGAAACAAACATAAAGAAAATATAAAGAAAGTATCCCAAATAAGGCGATACCAATGCCGGGAAACTAAGAGTTCTCTATATTTTTGTGACCTTATACTTTGCCGGGATAAGGTCTGTTAGATTATTTTCGAAAGACCATGTGATATATTTCAGCTGTTTGCTTTTTAATTGTTTTTATGTTTTTTTCTTTTCTGGTGTTTTTGTTCTTAATAAAGATTCATGCTTATGTTTTCATTAATTTTGGTAGTGCAACAATTTCTGTGTCATCTTTTCTCTGGTTTCCTCTGCTATATGATATTTGGCACAGTGACAGCACCATTTAATTATTTATTGTGGTGCCTGTCATTTCTCATTTCTAATATTGCAACTTTGGCCAGAGGGTTTCTTTAAAAAGGTCGTGTGGCTCCTTCTAACTCGTCTGTTTTAATAAATTATCATAGCCCTGTGAAATAAAGGTTCTTTCTGGTTTAGATATATTGCACAGTTCTTCTGTTATTTCTCCTAGAAATGTATTAGGATATGTTCACAAATCTGACTTTTTCATTTGGAAAAGGTGTAATCCTCAGCAGATATGGTATTCACATCTGATTTCGATGCGGGTTAGCTCCATTTTAGGGCTGGTTCACATGGCTTATTCAAGCCGTAATTGCGGGAGGGATTTCGTCCGCAATTACGGCTTGAATAAGGGGCGGGCGGGGTCGCAGCCCACCGGCCCCATAGAAATCCATTATCCACTGACGGAATCCATAGTTCTCTCTGAGAACTTCTGGATTACCGTAATGGCTGGGACGGATTCCAGCCGTATTGCAGCGCAGTACGACGCGCAATACGGCTGCAATCCGTCCCTGAAATAAGCCGTGTGAACGGCCCCTTAATGGGCCTTACCTGTGGCACTCCTGCTGTGGTTGAATCTGACATGTCTATTCTGTTTTATCCTGCACCATGGATCTGAAATCTGCACTGTAGTTCACTTTAAAGTTTGACATTTTAAGTGCGGACTGGCCATTCAAATGGAACACACAAGGATTTTAAAGAGGAATTTGATGTTTTCTTGTTAAAATCCATTGGGTCAACTTACCCTTACTAAAGTGTCAACTGGGAGTTACCATGGGTGTCCCTACACATAGCCTAACATTGCTTGCAGCGAAAGCCAATACAACTGGTGATACCCAGTTAACAACTTTTTCATGAAGCTGAGAAGCTGAGCTCTGTGATATATAGGGTTATATGATAGAGGGAGAGGAGCTGAGCTCTGTGATATATAGGGTTATATGATAGAGGAGAGCAGCTGAGCTCTGTGATATATAGGGTTATATGATAGAGGAGAGCAGCTGAGCTCTGTGATATATAGGGTTATATGATAGAGGGAGAGAAGCTGAGCTCTGTGATATATAAGAGCAGGATGTGATAGAGGGAGAGAAGCTGAGCTCTGTGATATATAGGGTTATATGATAGAGGGAGAGGAGCTGAGCTCTGTGATATATAGGGTTATATGATAGAGGGAGAGGAGCTGAGCTCTGTGATATATAGGGTTATATGACAGAGGGAGAGAAGCTGAGCTGTGTGATATAAAAGAACAGGATGTGATAGAGGGATAGAAGCTGAGCTCTGTGATATATAAGAGCAGGATGTGATAGAGGGAGAGAAGATGAGCTCTGTGATATATAAGAGCAGGATGTGATAGAGGAGAGAAGCTGAGCTCTGTGATATATAAGAGCAGGATGTGATAGAGGAGAGAAGCTGAGCTCTGGGATATATAAGAGCAGGATGTGATAGAGGGAGAGAAGCTGAGCTCTGTGATATATAAGAGCAGGATGTGATAGATGAGATAAGCTGAGCTCTGTGATATATAAGAGCAGGATGTGATAGAGGGAGAGAAGCTGAGCTCTGTGATATATAAGAGCAGGATGTGATAGAGGGAGAGAAGCTGAGCTCTGTGATATATAAGAGCAGGATGTGATAGAGGGAGAGAAGCTGAGCTCTGTGATATATAAGAGCAGGATGTGATAGAGGGAGAGAAGCTGAGCTCTGTGATATATAAGAGCAGGATGTGATAGAGGGAGAGAAGCTGAGCTCTGTGATATATAAGAGCAGGGTGTGATAGAGGGAGAGAAGCTGAGCTCTGTGATATATAAGAGCAGGATGTGATAGAGGAGAGAAGCTGAGCTCTGTGATATATAAGAGCAGGATATGATAGAGGAAGAGAAGCTGAGCTCTGTGATATATAGAGTTATATGATAGAGGAAGAGAAGCTGAGCTCTGTGACATATAAAGTTATATAATTTGGTGTTAAATTTTGGTTAAAAAGCAAAGAAAATATCAAAAGTGAAACTGAAAGCACTGCTTACCCAGCCCACATACAGTGACTCTTAAGGAGTCCTGTCAGGTTTTACTCTGCTTTTTACTCTGAAATCCGACACTAAATCATAAAAAACTTGGATATGGCAGAACTCGACTTCTTTCCCTTTATCACATCCTGCTCTCAGGTAGGGCAGCATAAACTACCTGACAGGGTCACTTCAAGTATATGTTTACACAGGCAGATCTGCTGCAGATTTTATTGTGGATTTAACTGCAGATTTTTTACATTGATTTGATTGGGAGAAGGCAAAATCTTCATTACATTTTTCTTTCTGTGAAATCTGCTTTCTTCCACTAAAGGCAAAAAAAATCCACAGTACTATCAACAATAAATCCACAACAAAATCTGCATCTCATCCACCTCATGTGAATGGACCTTAAGGGTACGTTCACATGAGGTGTATACGCTAAGAATTATTTCAAAGAAAATGGGCAACATTTTTGTTTACCTGTACCCTAAAATTGGTGCAGATTTTGTTTTTGGATTTTATCGCAGATTTTTCTATATTGACTTCTACAAAAAAAGCCATTGCGGTCAATGAAGAAAATCCACAGTAAATCCACAACACAATCTGGAACAAATCCACAACAGGATCCACAATACAATCTGCATTGACTAGTGAGGATTTTTGGCGGAAGGTTTAAGCAAAAAATGCTCCAAATTGTCTGCAGAAAATCCTCAGCATATTCATCCCCTGTGAACGTATCCTAATAATCATAGTAGGGGAGATTTTAACAACTAAACAAAACAGATTTTTTTTTTTTAAATATACTGATTCATTTTACCTTAAAAAGGATTATTTATGTGAAACTATTTCCAATACTTCAACTACAGCTTAATCTCAGCAACTAAATTTACACATATATTTTTGACAAATACTGCTAACAGGAACAGATAAGTCTATTTTAGGAGTTATCCCACCATTATATATCATATTCATTGTATAGAACATAAAAGTGATACATTTTTGACATTTACATACTGTTGAAAACCATTCCAGTTAACATTTATGGCGATTTCTTACACAGCATGGCTCCACCTGGTAAGAAATGTGTATGTCCACCTAATGAGCTGAGTGCTAGTGGACACACATGCTCAGTCACTCACTTAATTTATTTGTATTGATCCTCTATTCATTGCACAGAAACCAATAAAAATAGCTTTCTACCTGTCTGTCAGGAATGGAGCTGGGCTGTGTAGATCAGGGTGTATAGCTAAGAATATTCTTTCCACAGGTAAATTATGAAAGGACTATACTATCAAGTGCCAGAGGCAGAAGAAGGCAGGTTATATCAAGAACCCACTACCAGAAACACAGATGAGCAGCATCACCAAGGGGATACATGGAAGCAAAAAGAAGAACACTGCAAATTACAACTGATATTTAGCTTTGTGGGAAAAGATTCAGTAGAATTTGTATTTTTGTCATTTAAATGCTTGTTTATTCTGAGTTAAGGGGTTTCACATGTGGTCTTATCAGTGACAGACTGATATCTCGGTATGCACACTGATACAAAGAAGAAGATAAAACCACCTACTGGACTCTATAGCCAAAATAAGAAGGAGTTTAAATGAATAAAATACAATTGCTACTGAATCTTTCCCCACATATCAGTCTGCTAATCTCTTCCTGTTAACATGCTACCAGCAGATCGAATAGCATGTTCAATGTAACAGGTTCCCTTTAAATACCAATGCTGTAGCACCTTGTTTTTAGACCTCTGCTTTGTGCCATTCATTTCTTACTCTCACTGGAAATGTATGAATATGAAATGGAAGTTGCCTGACAGGGGAATGGCAAGCTGATAACCCAGTTGTCAATTTAATCATACATTTCCATCAGGAATAACAGAGGAATAACACAATGTAGAGTTCTAAGGAAAAATACTCCAGTATTGTTGCTTCATAGGAAATTCAAGTACTTGCTAAAGCAGACAAGTAAAGTTGACAAGTCCTGTTTAAAGAATAGAAATCACTAAAATCACTAAGCAATTTTAGGAACAGTTTTTTAGTAACATGTGAACTTATCTATGTGCAAAACAGTGTCACTGCAAACCTAAACAGGAATTAGTATTGTTATGGGGGTCACACCTACCCCCTTATCCTCATCATCCACCTCCTCATGCTGATCAAACTCGCATGCTTCTGAGGGACTCACCAACCGTAAGGTCTTCAAAAAATCTCGTTCCCTCGGCTAATGAATACAACAGACAAAAAAAGAAGGCACAGCAAAGACACAAGACAGACCACAAATGAAGAAAAGAGTATGAAAAGAACATAATGAAGAGGGGGCATACAAGGCAAAGGAAGTCATGATTACAACATAAAACAGTAATGAAACTGGGGGGCATAGAAAGGGTTAAAAGTAACAAAATCTAGAAGGGGAAAGAATTCAATACTTGTGACACATGGAAACTGTTTGGCTAGGTCTACACAGCAAATGTCAAAATGCTGTCCAAAATCCAACGGCATTTTGACATTGCTGGACCACGGCAGGAGCGCGTTTTTTGGGGCGCAGATTCGCGCAAAAGCCGCCGCCAGTTTTCGGATTTGCCATCGGACCCGTACATTTGAATACAATATGGATTTTAAAACCAACGGTAAAAAGCGTTGTGTAGCAGGAATGTTTTATTGCTGTCTAAGCAGCACAGGGTACCATCGGACTTTCGGCTGATTCTAAATACTGAATTTGCAGAAAAATCTGTCAGAAAACCTGTGCTGTGTAGACATAGCCTTTTAGTATGTACAACAAATCTAATCTGAAAGGTTTTGTCATCAGACATTGATGGCATACCAGCAGTATATGCCATTAATCACAGATAGGTTCAGGTTCCACCTTTGGCACACAAACCTATCTCCAGAATGGGCCCCAGTACCTCCCTGTCCTGAATTGAGAAGTGACTGTGCAAGCGCAGCCTCTCTCCATTCTTTTCAATGGGAGTACCGAGTACAGCCGAATGCAACTGCTCACCTGTACTCGGAATTACAACTGAAATGAATGGAGAGGGGCCTCAGAAGCGCAGAATGGGAGTTCCGGGGGTCCATTCTGGAGATAGGGTGGGTCCTAGAGGTGGGACCCACACCTATCTGACAATGATGGTACATCCTATATATATGCTATCAATGTTTTAGATTGCAAAACCCTCTTAAACGTATTACACAACTATTAATAGAAGTAAATATGTGCACTAAAGCTAAGCTCTCTGCATTTTGTATAAAAAATATTGTGCTCCATCTGATGTTGTATCACGTCAATATTCTTCCAGGGTAAAATATCTCTGTAATATGCGCTGGATGGAGGCATGTAATGTCTGTGAAGCTGTAGAGCCCCGGGGCTTACAGGCTCCAAGCATGAGGCTCTGCCATGTACGTAGGGCATAAAGGAATGATTGTACATGGCAGATATCTGGGAGAAACTTTTAAATCAGGAAACCCATAAAAACACAAGAAAAGGCAATGTTCCTGTAGCATGAAAATGCAATGATTTTCAAGCTCTTTTTCTGAGTGTTATTTTGGTGGCTTTTTGTTTTTTATTCAGTCTCCAACCTTCTTTTTCAGGTGTTTTTCTTGTGCAATAAAAAGGGTAAATGCCTGGGAAAATGCCTATAGCAGCCTACATGTTCAATAAAAAAATATGTGCTGGACCCACAAAAAAGGCCATCAAAAGTGCAGAAAAACTCCACAAACAAAACAAGCTTTGGCTTTCAGCATACACATAACAGTAGCATTCTGTTACAAAAATAAAAAAAACTGAGAAAATGGTAAAAAAAAGTGCAGAAAAACTCCACAAACAAAACAAGCTTTGGCTTTCAGCATACACATAACAGTAGCATTCTGTTACAAAAATAAAAAAAACTGAGAAAATGGTAAAAAAGTGCAGAAAAACTCCACAAACAAAACAAGATTTGGCTTTCAGCATACACATAACAGTAGCATTCTGTTACAAATGAAAAAAACCTGAGAAAATGGCAAAAAAAACTGAAGAAAAAAATCCAGAAACAAAAAAAAATTGGCTTTCAACAAACATCTTATGGTAACATTCTAAGCTAAAGAAAAAATTGAAAAATTGGCCCCAAAAAATTGTGCTAAAAAATAAATAAAAATGCTATGGGCCTCATTTATGGAAACTAACAGTGAGGGAACATTCACATGACAGATCTGGACACCGATTCTGGTGGCAGATTCAGCGCTGGATTTGTATCAGAATCATGGTACAATCTGACGGTAAACTAACCTGCAATATACCCTTTCTTAATTTCGTCTCTAACTGTAATCCAATTTGCAAAAAATACAGTCTTACTGTTAGACAGTTTTCATAAATGAGGCCCAATGTTGTATATGCTGACTTGGCTAGAGACTATAATAGCCACAAAATGTGAAAAAGCCTTTGGCCATTATACTCTGTAGCCCAAATAGTATTGTATCGGATAGTTGACTGCAATTTTTAATAATTTTTTTTATTTAATGCTAATCAATAGTACATATATGCAACTGCATAAAACATACAGTTTTATAGTCTACTGCATATATATGGGTAAGGAGTGGAACCATTTTTAGACGGCCCAACCAGCTTTAGGCAACATAGAGGTAACACCCACACCTGTGTGCTCTTTTGTGAGGCCTATTTGCCACATAAGGAAACAATATGGAGGGGGACCTGGCTACCCATGTTTCATTGGGGCCCTGGACCTTCAAAATACACATATGTGCCCCACCAAATGCTCTGTGAATTTAGCCTAACCCAGATTATTTTTTGAAAAACTGGAACCAAAAAATAAAAACCTTTCATTTGGGGACAATGAAATATACAATAAACATGTGAAGTGTTAAAAAGCCAAAGATATGCCTTCGCATCATCACCATCCTGCAGTATTTTGTAACAAAGCCATAGTTAAGAGCCCTGTTCTTTTACATCATAAAAAATAATATAAAAGACTTACCAGGGTGTCTCCAGAGAGAACTTCTAATAAAGAGATCAGGTTGTGGCCATCCCGCAGATCTTCATAAAGATCTCCTACATGCTTCCGTACCTGCATCAGGATAAGGAGACAAAAGACACTCTACATCATCAAACAAATAGTCCACATTGCAGTGGGAAGGTGCAGAGTGTACACACTGACTTGATCAAACCATTTCTAAAAGAACCAAGCAAAAAGGAACCAAATCAAATGTATTTCTAGCTTTCCTGTCAAATATTGTCATTTGTCATAGTTTCTGTTATTGGTTAAAATTCAATAAAAATTTTATTGATTAACCCCTTACCGCCAGAGCCAGTTTTGGCCTTCCTGACAGAGCCCTGGTTTTAAAATCTGACATGTGTCACTTTATGGGAGAATAACTTTTTGACACTTTTACCTATCCAAGTGATTCAGAGATTGTTTTCTTGCGACACATTGTGCTTTAAGTTAGTAATACATTTCGGTCTAAAAAGTCCTTGTTTATTTGTGAAAAATATAAAAATATCATGAAAATTTGCAAAAATTTGCAATGTTCAAAGTTCAAAAATTTCTGCGTGTAAAACAGATAATTATTCCACTCAAAATAGTTTATAACTAGCATCTACCATATGTCTTCTGTAGGTTGGCATCATCTTTTAAATGTTTTTTTTTGTACCACATTAAGGGGCTTAGAAATATAGTAGTTAATATTTCAAAATTTTCAAGAAAATTTGCAAAATTTATTTTTTTAGGGCCCAAAGTCCAGTTCTGACGTGGCTTTGAGGACCTGTTTGTTAGATACCCCAAAAAAATGACCCCATCTAAGAAACTACACCTCTTAAAATGTTTAAAAAAGCATTTAGGAAGTTTGTTGACCCTTTAGATATATCACAGAAATTAAAGCAAAGTGGAGGTAAAAATTTCAAAATTCACTTTTTTGCAGATTTTGAATTTTTTTATCCTTTATTCACAAGAATACGGTAAATTGTGATCAGGGAAATGCAACTTAATATTGATTCCCCAGATTCTTCCGTTTTCAGAGATATCCCATATTTTGGCCCAAAGTGCGCTATTTGGCTCAACCACAAACTCCAGAATAGGAGGTTGCACCGACCGGACTCTGGGGTCTCATTTTCATTACCATTTTATTTGGGCGTCATTCAGGTTTGGCGAACACCTTAATGTTCCAAAACTTAAATAAATACCCCCTAAAAAGACCCCATATTAGAAACTACACCCCTTGCGGAATATATCCAGAGGTGCAGTGAGCATATCAACCCCACAGGTGTTTCACAAATTTGTTTCGTGTTCGGCTTTGAAAATTAAAAAAAATAATTTTTTCCAATAATCTGCAATTTTAGCTGAAAATGTTTAATTTTTACAAGGAATCCTGGAAAAAAGCCCCAAGATTGTGTTAAAGGGAATTTCTTCCAAGTTCGGCAATACCCTACATTGGGGTGTAAACGCTGTTTGGGCGGGATGGCAGGGTGTAAAAAGGGAGGGAGTGTTATTTGCTTTTGGAGCACAGATATTGGTGGGGGCCCTGTCACATCTGCAAAGGCCCCAAAGTACTAAAACAGTGAAACCTTCAGAAGTTGGCCCCATTTTGAATTCAAAAACTCCTCGGGATCTCATTTTAAGGGTGTAATTTGCATTTTGGGCGCACAGGTGTTCTGTAGTTTTTTTTTAGCATTGGGCCATGGAAATGGGGGGGAACGCAGTTCCGCCATTGTTTTTGGGCTTCATTTTTACAGTATTCACAATACGGGATTTAAATGAACGATAACTTTAATATGGGGGTCGGTAACAATTACAATGAAAAAATAATTTTATATAGTTTTTTATGTTTTATTACTTTTACACAATAGAAGCGAGTTTATAAAAAGTTGCGTTTTTATGTTGTCCTATTTGACACCAAGCTTTTTTTAATTTTTTGTATACGGAGCTGCTTGTGGGCTTCTTTTTTACGAGATGAGTTGATGTTTTTATTAGTACCATTACGGGGTGCATGTGATGCTTTGATCACTTTTTATTAAGGTTTATGTGAGGCATTTTGTACAAAATCAGAAACCGGTGTGTTTTTTATTTTTTTTTTTTTTACAGCGGTCACTGTGCGTAAAATGAATGCTATTTTTACCGGGGTTGAACGATTACAGCGATACCACATTTGAATTTTTTTTTTATTTTTACTGTTTTAACAATAAAAACACTTTTTTTTCGAAAGGAAAACACGTTTTTGCATCGCGCAGACTGAGAGCCATAATTTTTTTTATTTTTGTTTAGGGACTTTTGGGGTTTTTTTTTTTCGGGATGATTAAAGTTTTTTGGATCATTTTTGGGGGGGAAAAAGATTTTTGTTTTTAAATCCTTTTTTGGAAGGAGGGTGAAAAAAATACTGCAATCCTAGCAGGTTTTTTTTTTTTTTTTTTAAAAAGCGTTCACCGGCAGTATCCTGACAAGTTTTTTTTTACTTGGGGTTTTTAGATGTTTATGGCGATACCCAATTTTGTAGTTTTTTTTTTTTTGGGAAACAAATTTTTTTTTTTTTTTAAATGTTTTTTTTGTGTGAAACAAAATTTTTTGCATCGCTTCAATACCAGAACTTTTTAATTTTTTCCCAACAAGCTTTGTAAGGCTTTTTTTTTGCGGGGGGAACGACTTTTAATTTGGGATCACTTGTTTTTTGAATGGTTTTTTATGACTTTTTATTCCATTTTTTTGCTGGGGATAACAAAAATTTTTAATTCTGTGACTGTTTTTTGTGTTTTTTTTTTTTAAAAACCGTTCACCTTTCGGTTAAATTTAAAATGCAGATTTATAGGGTGGGGGGCGTTTAAATCAACAAAAAACTATTTCATAAATTCAGGTGCATTATACACTGAAAACAAGACTCGACAACTCACTTCCAAGCGCCTTCCTTCATACATGTCTCCTTAAGTATTAGACAATTCTGATAAATATGTCCTACTGTGTGTAAAACTAGCATTTGGTCTCCTTCACGCATAGTTTTTAGTTTTTTTGTGGCCATTTAGCACTACATGAATTTTTATTACATAAAAAATGGTAAAAGCACTCAAAAAATGCTACAAAAAACATGGCCTTTTGTCCAAAAATGCTACGTGTGATGCCAGCCTAAAGAAGACTTTGGGCGACATGTTCCATTAGGGCTGCTCCATTTTTTGGTGTATTTTGCGCTAAAAAAATTGTTGACTCCCTATTTTCTATATAAATGAATTGTAGTACACCAAAACTAAACACAATATACGTCAGACACAACACATGTGAATGTGCCTAAAGTAGGTGCATCAAATATGCTAGTAATGATATACTATGCGCCGAGATTAGACGCATCAATTATAGTATGCAGGGTATACCAAACGCCAGATTTCTGACAGGTTCGTTCATTCAGGCGCACTATACACTCAATTAATGCGCCTTAAAACTGGCATGGCGGCGCCTCTTGTCTGACCTGTCGCCCTTTGTGTTGTTTAAATTTTTGATGCCATATAAATGTGGGGAAACTGATGCTCCACAGTGGGTTAAATTACCTACAAGACAAAGACAGCCAAACCTCCACAGACAAACATGATTGACATGATACAATTTTTTGCATTTTTTTACTGCTTATACAATGCAAAACACACGTGTTTTTTTGTTTTTGTTTTTAAAACAACACACATACACCCACCCGTGTTTTTTAGAATGCTAGTCTTTTTACATTGAACTTAAATTTAGAACACAGGTGAAAAATGAGTTAATTACAAAAACGCACGTGTTTTTGGTGCATTCAAAAAAACGCAACGTGTTAACCCAGCCTCAAGGTTATACAGCAAGGAGAAATTGCCTGGAGCTCTAAACAGACAACCAGATAATGTGGAAATACTTGACGAAATCTTTCCTCTCATGAGTCATTTCTGATGATATCATGGATCTGGAAGTTGCTATGGTCACAGAGACACAAAAACAAATGTTTGCAATATTTTCATATAAATTTGAAGGGGTCTAAGTATAAGCATCTGTTTCCAGAAAAAAATACTTTGTTTTCTATATTACAAAAAATATCTAAAATATCATTGTTTACTAGAAACAACACTAAGGGCCACATGTATGAAAACTGTCTAGGTCTAAAACTCACTTTGTTGCCCATAGCAAACAATCAGAGCGCCCTTTCATTTCATATGGTGCTCTGGAAAAATGAAAGGAGCTCTCTGATTGGTTGATAAGTAAGTTTTAGACCTAGACAGTTTTCATACATGTGGCCCTAAAATTTAATTTCATTGACAGACACAGCTAAGGACTGTCTAACACCAAAACCAGTAAAATGAACTCTACAGGTGTTGTAAAAAAAAAATTTAAGATTTTCCACATTTAGAAAAAGCTTGTTCTTTGGCCCCGTTCACACGGCTTATTCACGCCGGATTTGCGAGCCGGATTGCGCTCGCAATTCCGGCTTGAATAAGGGGCGGGTGCGGGGGCGCGGCCCGCCGGCCCCATAGACTGCCATTATCCACGGCGCGTATTGCGCCTGGATAATGTGCATGTCACTTTCTCCCCCCCCCCCCCCCCCCCGGCGGATTTGCCGAGCAGGGAGGAGCGACGGAATCCACTGTTCTCTATGAGAACTGTGGATTACCGTAATTACTCCGACGGATTGGTGCCGTACTGCAGCGCAAATCCGCACGGAGTACGGCGCCAATCCGCGGCAAAATAAGCCGTGTGAACACGGCCTAAGGGTGCTTTCACATGATACGGTTTCGGTGCATTTTTCGATTGCAGTAATGCACAGCAATTACACTGCCTTTCTTACCAGCAAGCTTCTTTCATTTATCTAAACTGTTTCACGAGGTGTTACAAGTGAGTAAACTATGACTAAGGATTTCTAATCTGAAACTTGTCAGTGGTTTTTCTTGCATTCTCGTGCATTTTTTTTATTTCTGGATATGGTTTTATTTTTCTAAATAAATTTTACTGCTTTTTAGCTTCTAACCGATGGATTGAGTGTTGGTTCATCTTCTGTTTTTTGATTGCTAATCAATTACTGTGTTTGAAGTCTTAGGCTATGTTCACACGGCTATGTATGCCCGGCAATTACGTCCTGTGGACGGGCGGGGGGGGGAGTGAGCGGGGGGCCGGCACATCGCGGCCCATAGACAATCACTGCTAGCGGCGTGTATATGCCGCTGGTAATTCACATGTCAATTATCTCCCCGCCCAGCGGATTCGCCGAGCGGGAAGAGGAGACGTAATCCATAGTTCTCTATGAGAACTGTGGATTACCGTAATGACTGGGCTGTTTTCAGCCCGTAATTTGCGTACTTCGGAGCGTAATTACGGACCGAAATACGGCCCATTTTAAGCCGTGTGAACATAGCCTTACAGATCTGAAACACAGTCATTGATTAATCACTTTCTGAAACTTTTGATAACTGAAAGAAGCTTGCTGGTAATAAAGGCAGTCTAAATGTTGTGCAGCACTGCAAGTGAAAAATGCACCAAAAACACCACAAAACCGCACCGTGTGAAAGCATCTTAAAATAATAAAAAATAAAGCAATGCACTTTTAAATTGACTCAGTTCCTTGTGTGTGCTCTAGTGCAGGGGTCCCCAACCGCCGGTCCGCGGACCGGCACCGGGCCGTAGAGCATCCCCTGCCGGTCCGCGGCGCTGGGCTAACATGATGCCGGCCGCCCGGTGACTTTAGTCCGGGCGGGCGGCATCTGCACTACGCGGCCGTTGTAATCCGGCCGCGCAGGTTTAAAACAGCTGCGCGCGTTGCGCGGCTGCAGAGAGGAAGCAGCTACGGTAATGAGCCGTTCCTGCTTTCCCTATCTCTGTAGATACGGTGCTCACTGAGGGCCGCATCTAAAGAGCAGCGACGCAGGGGGGATGATGCAGGGGTGTCGTCACACCCCCTGCGCCGCTCGGTCTTGTCGCACGCCGGTCCTGGAGGCAGCAGAGACACAGGGACCGGGAATGGTGAGTAACCTTGTTTTCTTTTTTTTTTTTTTCCATTTAACTAGCCTGGATGCTACAGGGGGCTATCATTATTTGGATGCTACAGGGGGGCTATCATATCTACAGGGGGGCTATCATTATTTGGATGCTACAGGGGGGCTATCATTATTTGGATGCTACAGGGGGGCTATCATTATATCTACAGGGGGGCTATCATTATTATATCTACAGGGGGCTATCATTATATCTACAGGGGGGCTATCATTATTATATCTACGGGGGGGGCTATCGTTATTTGGATGCTACAGGGGGGCTATCATTATTATATCTACAGGGGGGCTATCATTATTATATCTACAGGGGGCTATCATTATTTGGATGCTACAGGGGGGCTATCATATCTACAGGGGGGCTATCATTATTATATCTACAGGGGGGCTATCATTATTATATCTACAGGGGGGCTATCATTATTATATCTACAGGGGGGGCTATCATTATTATATCTACAGGGGGGGCTATCATTATTATATCTACAGGGGGGGCTATCATTATTATATCTACGGGGGGCTATCATTATTATATCTACAGGGGGCTATCATTATTATATCTACAGGGGGGCTATCATTATTATATCTACGGGGGGCTATCATTATTATATCTACAGGGGGGGCTATCATTATTATATCTACAGGGGGCTATCATATCTACAGGGGGGCTATCATTATTATATCTACAGGGGGCTATCATTATTATATCTACGGGGGGGGCTATCATTATTATATCTACAGGGGGGCTATCATTATTTGGATGCTACAGGGGGGCTATCATTATTTGGATGCTACAGGGGGGCTATCATTATATCTACAGGGGGGCTATCATTCTTATATCTACAGGGGGGGCTATCATTATTATAACTACAGGGGGCTATCATTATTATATCTACAGGGGGCTATAATTATAACTACAGGGGGGCTATCATTATTATAACTACAGGGGGCTATCATTATAACTACAGGGGTGGGCTATCATTATTACAACTACAGGGGGCTATCATTATAACTACAGGGGTGGGCTATCATTATTTTGACTACAGGTGGGTTATAATTATTTATTATTACTACAGGGGCATATATATATATATATATTTATAAAATAACAGAGCAGATTATATATGTATATTATTTACATGTATAATACTGTCCCACAGAGCTGATAATCAGTCTGCAGTTATAAATACTGGTTACCCCATACTACACCCCTAAATGACACAGCATAGACTTTGTGTGGTTTTTTTTCTGTGTATGTGATATTAAACCTCCAACCCCCTAACAACTCCGCCCCTATAACCACGCCCCCAATAACCACGCCCCCACTGGGCCGTGGAAAAATTGGCGTGCATTAAACCGGTCCCCGGGGGAAAAAAGGTTGGGGAGCGCTGCTCTAGTGACATCATGATCAGTGGTCATATAACTTGCAGCCAATCATAGCCCTCTTCAGTCAGATGCCGTATATCCAGGAAGAGATCACTGAGACCTGTGAATAGCTGCAGGTTGACCTGAGCAGTAGACCAACACAGTGTCATCTACCGGTGGTGGTAGTGAAACAGTTTGAAAGGCGAGGTTTTTTAAAAAAAATTTTTTGTGTGGGGAGGTTTCAGTTACAAGATCCCTGAGCAGCTAAATAGATTTTGGTAAGAAACCCCTTTACGGCATTGCAACCCTGAAAAAAAATATATATATTTTCAACCCACCTTCCTCCTTGCCTCCATTCCAGCGTTCATTCTGCTGTCCGTCTTTTCCTGAAGCATCACTACGTGCCACTGCCTGACACCATTTTAAAAACATGGTCAACCCCTTTAACCCCACAGTACAAGATATTATTTGCAAACCGATGTCGACACTCCAACATACGGGGCAGCTGCATTCACTGCTTGTCGTCTTTTTAAAGCAGGACTGAGATGTATTAAAGTTGTTGCAACCATAACCTGACAGTCACCAGAAAACAATCTGTAACTAATTGCTGGTGGTGGGTGGCAACGTGTGTTGCGACGCTATCACATTCACTGTCATTAGGTATGATGCAGGCAACTTTATTTGTGAGACATAAGATAGCCCATTTATGATGGCGATTTGCACCAAGATACTGTAGTACATGCATCAATAAACACTTAGGGCCACATATATGAAAACTATCTAAGGCTAAGACTTTCCTTGTTGCCCATAGCAACCAATCAGTGTCCCTTTTTCAGAGCACTATATGAAATGAACGAGCTCTGATTGGTTGCTATAGGTAACAAAGAAAGTCTTAGGGTATGTTCACACAGCGTAATTGCTGGGTGTTCGGGAGTCGCGCTGATCGGCGCGTACTCCCGCAACGCGGGGGGAACACGAGCCCGCCGGCCCCATAGACACGTCACTTATCTCCCCGCGCGTACAATATGGTCGTATTGTACGAACGGGGAGAGGAGGCGTAATCCATAGTTCTCTATGAGAACTATGGATTACTTTAATTATGGGGCGCATTTCGTTCATATTAGAGCGCAGTACACCGCAAAATGTGCCCCAAAATAAGCCGTGTGAACATAGCCTAAGACCTAGACAGTTTTTATACATGTCCCCATTAATATGTTTGAGACAATTTTTAGAAACGTTTGCATCTTGTCCAATAAACAGATTGTGGCTCCACGGAAAAAATGGCGCAACTGATGGCACAAACTATTAAATGATGTAAACCTAGACTAGCCTAGATTAGGCTAGACAGTTTAAACATGCACCAGATTTAATATGCATTGGACAAATTTATTAATACTGTCCAATTTCCCACATACAGTGGGGAAATAAGTATTTGATACCCCATGATGTGAGATCTTGCTTGGAGCCCCAGACAGAGAAAGATTGACAGTCATCTTGTGTTTCTTCAATATTCTAATAATTGCCCCAGCAGTTGTTGCCTTCTAACTAAGTTGCCTGTCTATTGTCCTGTATCCCAGCCTTGATCAGGTCTACAATTTTGTCCCTGGTCTCCTTAGACAGCTCTTTGGTCTTGGCCATGGTGGAGAGGTTGGAGTGTGATTGATTAAGTCTGTGGACAGGTGTCTTTTATAAGACAAGTTCAAACAGATGCAATTAATACAGATAAGGAGTACAGAGTAGGAGAGCTTCTCAAAGAAAAACTAACAGCTCTGTGAGAGCCAGAATCCTTGCTGGTTGGTAGGTGATCAGCTACTTATTTCATGCAATAAAATGCAAATTAATTATTTAAAAATCATATAATATGATTCTGGGTTTTTTTTAGATCCTGTCTTTTACAGATGAATTGTACCTATGATAAAAATTACAGGCCTCTCCATTCCTTGTAGAAGGGAAAACTTGCAGAATCACCAGTGTATCAAATACTTATTTTCTCCACTGTAGGTGTTGGCTGCCAGCGACCTAACCATACCCCAATTATGCTGCATCCAGAGTGGGAACCATTTGTAGTATATTTTCACATTTATTTCAACAAAAACCTATATTTTCAACAGGCAATGAACACTAGCCTGTAACACCAGCCTTTGGAAGGATGTATATCTCCGATGGATGCCTTGTACAGTTATATGGTAGCTTCCACCACCCACAGGCTCCCATGCTATAAAATGTATACCGTACAATAAAAATTTTAGGTGTGATAACGTTAGATGGAGTATTGTATATGAGGTTATACTGATTTGCCCAGATTCATGACTGTAGTATTGGTGGCAGCATTGTGAATGCATGGATTTCAATAGTTAGGAAAAGGGTTTTACATTTTTGGGAAAATTCCATTAAAGGGGTTTTGCCAGGATGTGCCTTATCTGCTAAGAAGCAAATTTAAACAAGCCACGGAGCTGAGAGAGAGACACACAGCCAGAGCACAGAGCTGCATAAGGGATTGTGTGAAATGCTCACTCAAATAATCAAACTACAACTAGTGGATTCTGTATACAAAAGACAACAGCTTTTCTCCACAGCAGCTTGAAAGCTTCTTCTTGTTCTCTGTCATCAGATAAAGCAAGGATCTACTCAGATAATCACACTACAACTAGTGGATTCTGTATACAAAAGACAACATATTTCTACCCGGTGCCTTGAAAGCTTCTGCAGCTCAGTCTCATCAGATAAGAAGTGTTCTCTGCGCAAGCCCGTCCAGCAGCTCTTGTCAGGTCGTATCTAATAAAAGCTTTTAAGTTACTAAGGGCAGGTAAGGCAGCCTGTAGCTCTCTCGGGCTGCAATTTTTGTAATCACATATATTTAGAAAAGTGATTAAAAACCCATTTTGGAGGATCCCACGTCAACATTACATTGTGGCAAAACCCCTTTAATAGCTGGTTATGGATAGAAAATAATCAATCAGGCACAAACTCAACTTTAAAATCTCCAACAAAGAGGGTTTGATAGTCACCTGCTGCTCTCTATCTACTTGATCACAGTAATGAGATGTTGATGTAAGTCCATACTGACATTAGCTGCTAAGAAAACAAAACCAGTGGGGAACCTAATAGAACCCTGTAATCAAAGTGGAATGGGATTTCCTAGGTGAATGTGTCTGCATATACGTTTTACCTCTATGGAGTGCATGTGATGCCTATGTTAGCTTTGTGCATCTATGTTCTTTTTATTTATTATTGTACATTATTTACTAATGATCCAGGTTCATTATAATTATTTAGTCTGTGAACATGGCTGCTATGATTCTGCTACCATAATGGCTATGTAAATTTGCTGTCCTCCAGAAGGAAGAAAACATTTTCATACTTGATAAACCTGTCGCCCAGTATAAGTAGTATGAGAGCGTTTCTTTCTTCTGGAGGAGAGAGAATTTGAATACTTTTTTCCCATGGTGCATTGCCTGACATAAAAGTCTCCATGCCACTGGTCTCTTTAATGAGAATCCATACCCCACCTCTAAGCTGCATAAAGAGCATTTGTCTAGCCAATAGTACCCCTGTACTGATGAGGAGCAATAAACCCAAAACAGCTGTCTGCCGATGGTTTAAATGAGAACCTTTTTTTTTACCATGATGCATTGCATGAAAGAAAACTGTGTCACCCGAATACATTATGACTTCTACAGCAAATCACTAAGTAATTATTACCTCTGACCCTAATTCTAGGAAATGTACTGGCCATGTCTTAATTTTCTGTCCCGACATAGGTATTGGCTGCCAGGGACCTAACCATACCCCAGTTCCCATCCACAATGGGTACCATTTTTAGGTATGTTTTCTACATTAATTTATTTCAACAGAAACCAATATATCCAGCAAGAGTGATCCTGTAGGCTCGGCCAAAGCTGGTGTTCTGTCTTAATTAAAATGTTAAACCTTAAGGCTCTGTTCAAATGAATATTCGGTATCAGACACTCACTATTGCTATTTATGTGCATAAAGCAGATTACATTCGATACCCCCCACCGTTAGCAAATACTGAACACATGTCAGAATATAAAAAGTGTTTGTTCATGTCTCAGCAGTATAAATGCAGGGTTTGCTAACATGCTATCCAACATTATGCTCTTCTTTTTCCAGCCTATGACTTGTCTCTGCTTGACTCTGAATAATTTAAAACATATTTGCAAAGAGCCAGCTTGGCAATGCTTTCCAAGTCCTAGTCTGCATTTACCATGAATGCACACGAAGGGCTGATGACAGCAGGATCTGACTTATAGTCTTCCAAACAGAACTGCAATATATGGGTAGAATCACACGTGGCAGATTTGTTTAAAGAGTGTCTGAGACTGAGGACCAGCGTAATTCATCTGAATGGAGTTGCTTGGGTAAGTTTACATGTTGGGATTTTCCAATCTGAAAATTCTGATATGGAATCCGAGGCAATACACTGGATATCTGCTCAGGGTCATGTCTTTCGCAGATTCAGTTTCACCTCTGATTAGAATGCGGGTTATCCCCATTTCAATAGGGATAATCTGCATCATGTTTGCAGAAGAAGAATCCAAGCCGGATCCTCTTTATAGAATAAACTGCCATTATTTTTTTCTACAGCACAGATTTGAAATATGTGGTATAGAGAATCTGTGAGCTACAGTGTGAACTACAGCACGGACTGCACATTTAAATGACTGGGACTCAGTTTGCATATGAACTTTAACATGGAATCCGTATATAATTCCTTGTTAAAATCCATTGTATTAACTAACCCTTTCCGTAGCAAGCATATGGATTTTTTACAATGACCTTCACAGAGAGACAGTTGAAACCAGAAGTTTACATACACTATATAAAAAGACACAAATGCATGTTTTTCTAACTACCAGATTGGAAATCAGAATAAACCTTACCCGTTTCACGTCAATTAGGATTACCAAAATTATTTATATTTGCCAAATGCCAGAATAATGAGAGAGAGAATGTCTCAGGAAGGAGACAGGTTCTGGATCTCAGAGATTAATGTGCTTTGGTCTGACATGTGCATGTCAACCAAAGAACAAAAGCAAAAGACCTTATGAAGATGCTGGTGGAAGCTGGTAAGATTGTGTCATTATCCACAGTGAAACGAGTACTGGATCAACATGGGCTGAAAGGCTACTCTGCCAGGAAGAAGCCATTACTCAAAAAGAAACATATAAAAGACAGATTATTGTTTGCAAAGTACATAGGAACAAAGATCTACATTTTTTAAGACAATGTCCTGTGGTGTGACGAAACTTTTTGCCCATAATGACCATTGTTACTTCTGGAGGATAAAAGGAGAAGCTTGAAAACCTAAGAACACCATCCCAACTATGAAACACGGTGGTGGCAGCATCATGTTGTGGGATTGTTTTGCTGCAGGAGAGACTGCTGCACCTCACAAAATAGATGGCATCATGAGGAAAGAAGATTATGTGGCAATATTGAAGCAACATCTCAAGACATCAGCCAGAAAGTTAAAGCTTGGGCGGAAATGGGTCTTCCAAATGGACAATGACTTGAAGCATTCTTCCAAACTGGTTAGAAAGTGGCTTAAGGATAACTGAGTCAATGTTTTGGAGTGGCCATCACAAAGACCTGATCTCAAACCTATTGAAAATTTATGGGCAAAGCTGAAAAGGCAGGTGTGAGCACGGCGACCTACAAACATGGCTCAGTTATACCAGTTCTATGAGGAGGAATGGCCAAAATTTCTATCAACTATTGTGAGAAGCTTGTGGAAGGATAAAATGTTTGACCCAAGTCATACAGTTTAAGGGCAATGCTACCACATACTAATGAAATGTATGTAAACGTTTTGCTTTGCAGAAAGCAATAAAAATGTCTTAAACAATTCTCTCTCTCATTATTCTGGCATTTTGCAAATATAAATAATGTTGGTAATCCTAATTGACCTAAACCGGGTAAGTTTTATTCTGATTTCATGTCAGATAGTGAGAAAAACATTCATATGTGTCTTTTTATATAGTGTATGTGAACCTCTGGCTTCAACTGTATACTAAATTCCATAACTGGTACACATACTAAATTCTATTGTCTTATCCCATTTTGTAACATTAGGGTTCTGCACAGAAACCGTGTCATAAATGGTATCCAAAACCGACTACAGGCTACCGCACATTGTTTTCAATGGGAAAAAAAATTATTTTAGTGTGCATAACACTGTTTTTCCATGGTGCTGGTTTTCGTTCAGTGCTGAAAATGCCCATAGAAGTCAGTGGAAAGCAGAAAAACAGTGTCAAAATGGACTCAAGACAGCTTACACACAGCAAAACCAACTTCAAAACAGATTTGTGCTACAAAGCGCGGTCAGTTTTCGGA
This sequence comes from Phyllomedusa bahiana, assembly GCA_025379985.1. Lineage (NCBI taxonomy): Eukaryota > Metazoa > Chordata > Amphibia > Anura > Hylidae > Phyllomedusa > Phyllomedusa bahiana. The sequence goes on from JAODAL010005807.1 coordinate 71,633, forward strand.
ATTGCCTCTGGCAATTGAATTATGGGAATACAACGGCAATCCGGCAGAAGATACAGTGTGTTTTAACATCCACCGGAATTCGTCCGTGGACTACAGAACTGATTTTTTTTTTATTGCTGTCTATGTGGCACTGGATACAGTCAGATTTTCGGTGGACTAAAATACTGAATCCGCTGAAAATCCCACGCTGTGTAGACATAGCCTAAGGGTACGTACACAACATGTTTTGAAAAGTAAATTTCCTCTTCAAAATTTGTTTTAAAAACGCTTAATTAGAGGTCTATTTGAGAGGAATCTTACTTTTCGAATTTTAGGCGTTTTTCAGTGTGGTTTTATTTAATGTTATACTCTACTCTGATTATACTAAAAATCATTAAATACATGTTATATATTATTTTATATATTCAATTATATATGTATAGTATATACTATAGTATAATAGTATACATAGTATACATAATATATACCAAATAGTAAAGTAAAATGGGAAACAAGCTGAAGGAGGTGAAAGGCTATGGGGCCATTCACATGGCGTTCTACACCATGTCTGTATTATCTGTCAGGGTACTGTTAAAAAAAAAAAACCCTGACTGAAATCGCAACGTAGCCCACGCTGCCCGACAGAGATCAACAGAGCAAGCAAATATGCTATCAATGGTGGTAACAAAAGAATAGTCTATGATAAGTACATTGCTCAAACATTAAAGGGAACACTTAAACAACACAATGTAAGTCCAGGTCAATCACACTTCTGTGAAATCAACCTGTCCAGTTATAAATCAACACTGATTGTGAATCAATTTCTCCTGCTATTGTGCAAATGGAACAGACAAGGTAGAAATGATAAGCAAGACAACCCCTATAAGGGAGTGGTCCTGCAGGTGGTGACTATAGACCATTTCTGTGCTCTCATCCTTTCTGGCTGTTTTGGTCACTTTTGTCATTACCCTTAGGCTAGGTTCACACGGCTTAACTGCGGGATGTAATTACGGACCGAAATACGGCCCATTTTAAGCCGTGTGAACATGGCCTTAGAGGTAGTGTCTACAACCCACAAAAGTTGCTCAGGTAGTGCAGTTCATCCAGGATGGCACATCAATGCAAGCTGTGGCAAGAAGGTAAGCTGTGTCTGTCAGCAGTGTCCAGGGCATGGAGAAGATATCAGGAGACAAGCCAGTAGACCAGGAGATGTGCAGGGGGGTCGTAGGAGGGCTACCTCCTCCTTTATGCAAGGAGAAATAGGAGAAGCATAGAAAAGGAATAGGAGAAGCCAGAGACCTGAAAAATGACCTCCAGCAGGCCACTAATATAAAGATGTCTGCTCATGCTGTCAGAAACAGACTCCATAAGAGTGGTATGAGGGCTCGACATCCAAAAGTCGGTGTAGTGCTTACAGCCCAACACCATGCAGGGTGATTGGCATTTGCTAAAAAACACCAAGATTGGCAGATTCGACATTGACGCCCCGTGCTCTTCACGGATAAGAGCACATGTGACAGACTTAACAGGGTATGGAGATGCCGTAGAGAATATTCTGCTGTCTACAACATCCTCTAGCACAACTGGTTTGGCAGTGGGTCAGTAATGGTGGGGGAGGCATTTTGTTGGAGGGCCGCACAGCCCTTCATGTGCTAACCAGAGGTACCCTGACTGCCATTAGGTGCTGGGATGAGATCCTCAGACCCATTGTGAGACCATATACAGGTGCAGTTAGCTCTGGGTTCCTTCTGGTGCATGACAATACTAGGCCTCATGTGACTGAAGTGTCAGTAGATCCTGCATGATGAAGGCATTGATACTATGGACTGGCCTGCTTATTCCCCAGACCTGAATCCAATCGAGCTCATCTGCGACCTCATGTCTTGTTCCATCCACCACTGCCACGGTGCACCACGGACTGTCTAAGAGTTGACCGATGCTTTAATCCAGGTCTGGGAGGAGATCCCTCAGGAGAACATCCGCTGCCTCGGTAGAAGCATGCCCAGGCATTGTAGGGAGGTCATACAGGCACATTGTGGCCATACACACTACTGAGCCTCATTTCCTTGTCTTGAGCTATTTCCATTGAAGTTGGATCAGCCGGAAATTTTATTTTCCACTTTGATTTTTGTATCATTACAATCCAGACCTCCATATTAATTTTGATTTTTCATTGATCATTTTTATGTTTTATTGTTCTCAACGCATTTCCCTATGTAATGAATAAAGAATTGCAACTGGAATATTTCAATCATTGAGATCTAGGATTTGGTATTTTAGTGTTCCCTTTATTTTTTTGAGCACTGTATTAGACATTATTAGCAATTGTGCCCCAATGTGTTTAAGTGCAAGTCTTTTTACTGATGCTTTATTCTATTGCATTTTTCTCATAAGAAATCAAATTAACCATAGATCATGAAATTTACTCAATGAATTACGATTTTAAATGTGAAATAACACTACAAAAAATGCACCAAAAACATACATCTATTTAAACAAAAAAAAAATAATGGAGGTCTAAGAGCGAAAACACTACAGACTGCCTGCAAAAAAACACTACACCTACAGTATGCAGCAATTGGTAAAAACTGTAATTGTCCACAAAAAAAACAAACCCAAAAGCTGACTTCTAGCTAACACCTGGCTGCAATTTTCTCGGCCCAAAAAATGGCTGAAAAAAAACACATTTTTTTTCCAAAAATTCTTGGGATGACATCAGCCTTAAAGGGGTTGTCTCACTACAAGGTTTGCTTTTTATGTTAAAGATCTTGCAAAAAAAAGTCACTTTGCAATTGTGTCCCCTTAACAGTATCCTACCTATTCCTAGATATCCCCTCTTGTATGGGCTGTATCAGCTCCTCAGGTCGCTATAGCTACAGACCTGTTTAATCTCTCCTGATAGGCTGTCAGCACTGGTTGCTATAGCTACAGACCTGGCTTCTACTGCAGCCTAGTGGAAGCTAGTAAACACGCCCTGACTTCAAAATGAAACCAAGAAAACAGGACTGAGGTAAGATGAATCAATGTAGTGAGACAACCCCTTTAAGTTATAGTTCTTTCTATTTTTTTCTCCTGTCCTAACCAAAAAAAATTGTATCAAAAATGTCTGTGAACTTCCAGCCTTATATACCCCGCAGTTTGGTTCGCTTGACACATTCAATGTAAATGAGTTTTTTGCTAGTATAAAAAGTAATAAAAATACTGTTAGGATACACCTTTTTTATTTTTTTATGTACAAATTTGTTCCTGGTCAATCCTTTTAAATTAAATTTAATAATTATATGCTATACAGACTATTTGTAATAGAAGTGTATTGCAATGCCTTACTATGTTTGCTATAGCTAGAGTAGAGCTGACAGGGATGATGGCGGTGAGCAGCAGGCGGTACAGCGGCTCATCTGTGAACCAGCGGCACACACAGCCCAGTCTCCATCCTGTCTCTGCTATTTCAGCTGTGAAGCAAGGCCCAGGCTTGGTAATAAAGACGCTTTATAAGTCATCAAACAGGTACGGCGCTACTGCGCATGCGCAGGAATTCTTCCAATAGTGGCCGAGCGTTGGAACTGACAAGGCCAGGGACTGGGATTATAAGTGCATTCACAATTCCCACTACCGCCTACATCACTGGGATGTACTGTATACATCCCAGACACCACTCACAGCACAGAGCCGTAAGTTATAAAGCAACACTGAGGCATTCTTGGGCCCAGAAAAAAAATAATACTAGACAAAAGGTTGAGAATTTTTTTTACAAAATACAATACAAAAGGGCTTAAATACATGTTATTTAATAATATATCACCAATCAATAAGGCTGGAATAAGTAATCAAATAGGCTAACTAAGGATCGGACACTATGCGCTCATTTTACATGATACACATCCTTCTACAAGTCCCTCTTTGCTTGGATATATAATAATTGCCACTTAAAAACAGCCAATACTGGCTATTGTTTGGGCAGCATTAGCTAGCTGACAGATTCCCATTAATATACTTTAGGCTGGTGTCATGCACTGCTTTTTTGCTTTTTTTTTTCCTTTGCAAAACACAGCATGTTGTAGGTGTTGAGATTTTTCAGGCAGTTTGTGGAATTTTTTCTCCCCATAAACCTCTGTACCCAAAAAAATAAAACATAATACACATGTTTTTGTTTTTTTTATTGTGCAGAAAAAAACACCTACAGCATGTGGTGTTTTGATAAAGAAAAACAACCTGCAACTGTCAAAGAAACGCATGCAAAGTGAAAAAAACGCCACAAAGAAAATGCCAAACAAAATGCCATGCAAAATGAAAGTGGAACGGAGGCCTTATCATCATACATTCCTGTTTCAATAAACCAGGCTGTCTTCACACAAGTCATAATAAAGAAAATGAATTCATGATAACAACTATGAGCTGCAGTTGTCTGCTTGTTGACAGTTTCTTCTATACTGCAATGAGTACAAACTGGAAATACCTAAAATCCTATAAAGTAATAGCAATATGGGGCAGAGATGCAAGATTTTAGATTTGAAGGGACTCATTACAGACATTGATGGCATATCAATAGGATATACCATCAATGTCTGATAGGTCCGGGTCCCAACTCTGGAACCCTTATCTATCTTCTAAACAAGCCCTGAAACCTCTCTGTTCTGAAATGAGAATCGGTTGGGACTTTCCCATAGACTTGAATGGGAGTACCTAGTTTAGTCGAGCAGTGATGTTCGGCTGTAATCAGAACTTCCATTCTATGAGAGAGATCTGACCTGCTCTCCATTCAGAATGGAGAGGTTTTGGGGTTCATTTAGGAGATAGGTGTGGACTCCAGAGATGGGACCTGCACCTATCAGACACTGATGGCATATACTAGCGATATGCCATCAATATTTGTAGTGAGGCAACCCCTTTAAAGCAAACCTGTTAGGTGGTTTATGCTTCCCTATCTAAAAGCAGGATATGACAGAGGGAGAGAATATGATCTCTATGATATATAGGTTTACATGATTTGGAACAGGATTTCTGAGTAAAAAGCAGAGAAAATACTGAACGGACCCTTAAAGTGGCAGTAGGAGTCCTGCTTACCCCACCCACATACAGTGATTGACAGCTTTCCCTGTATCAGTGTGCATACAGAGCAAACTATTAATTTCTATATATGTGGGTGGAGTAAGGAAAACTTTCACTTTCTCTTTTAGGAATCCAAATAGGATTTACTCTGCTTTTTACTCAAATTTAGCATCAAATCATATAAACTTGTATATATATCAAAGAGCTTCTCTCCCTCTACAACATCCTGCTCTCAAAAATGGTAGCAAACACCACCTGACAGGCTCTCTTTATGATGTTAAAGGTGGTGACATTAGGTGATATATGTGATACCAGTCAATACTGGTATTTTTACTAGTTGTGCCATGTATACAATATGTGTAACCTTGGTTCTCTTATTATCATTTACTCACCTTCACAAGGTGCTGGTTAATCCATTTAGTAAATGTCTTCTTTTGTACTTTGTCTCTTTCATCTAAAAGGCAAAGAAAAAAAGATTTAACATTTGAAAATGAGACATTGTACAGAAAACATATAGAACTTTAAAATAATAAAAAAAAAAACATAAAGATTTCCTTTAAAATTACAAACAAGAGGCAAAGAAAGATGGCTCATTACTCCTATACCATAATGTGTTAGACCCTCCTATGGCCTCTACCTATACAGCCTAGACCCCGGAGCCTGCACACACCTGGGTAACAGTACTGACATAATGCCACGTAACACATACCACGGAGTTTTTGTGGGAGTGCCTTTAATCAGCTGGTTGTGGGGGTGGCAGAAGTTGTCCATCTAACACTCTGATATTGATAGTCAATTCTAAAGGTAGGTCACGAATATATAGGCCCTTTACGAAGTTGTGCCATGAAGGAGATATATATATATTTTACTAGTTTGCCATAGGCAAACTTAAACTCTATCAGTTCTATATCTATAAAACACTAAAACGTAACTTTTATTATGTATAAATCTTAACCTCTATACGCACTATTTAAAAACCATGATTTCTAACCTCTCAATTTTTCCCTTCCTACTTCTGAAGGAATCGCTCTTTTTCTATTATCAAGTCTGGTGGAACACCACCTATTAACAGGAAAGCCTTATATATACAGCTATTTACTAACTCCAGTGAGGGATCCCAAGCCTCCTACTTGGGCAGTCGTCCCTAATCTAATGGACATAAAACATATAAGGTTTCCTTGTGAGACCCTCTGCAGCAGGTAATACTTGTGGACAGAGGTGAGAAATCACAATTTAAAACGTCATGCCTGCGCTCCCCAACATGTTTCACTAGCTAACCTGGCTTCATCAGGTTTTAGAGGTCCGGAAGGAGATATATCCCTTTTCCAGAGCAGGTCATAAATGTTGATTGCTTGGTAGCCCACCAGTCAAACGTACAAGCCCCCACTTTTCCACTGATTGACCACGATAAGGAGGAATCTAAACAGAATGGTGGTCACCCATAGACACTGCTGCTCCATTCAATGTCTATGATGGGTACAGTGTTGGGCTATAGACTTTGTGATTACTGGGTGACAGTCCAAATTGGAGCTCTAACTGCAATGGTACATGCTGCCTTATAAAAGATAAAAATGAAATAAAAATCAGAATGAACTTCCTGTATATTTTGTGGTAATTGTATTGGTGTTGGGAGAATTGTTCTTTAATGACATTCATAAAACCTAATTAATGAGATATATTTCAGGCAATAAACAGAAGCTAAACAATAACCATCACTTAGTACATTCACTGCAGTCATTTACACATACTGTGCTCATAAAATCAATAAGCAGGGACAGATAACAAGCAGTACAATGGCAGAGCATGGCACATACTGACCCATACAACACATGAGAGTCACCAGCACTGCATTCAGATCCTGTTCACTACTATGCAGATGCCACATCATTCTTCCTACCCTTCTTGATGGCAAATTAAAGAAGATTTAGCTTTTGCAGTGCAGGAAGGAAAATTCAGTGACGAGAAAAACTCCGCCTGCCAGCAACACCCATTAGAAAAAACCTCACACACTAGCAAGAGCTTAGTGTATCATTTCAGCCACAAGCAGCCTATACAGAGCGCCTGTGTACTGACCTGCCAGCTAATCGAGAAGCACATCATTACACAGAAAGCAAGAGTTCCTAAAATATCTGCTACCCTGACCGCAGATGATTATCCTCCAGCAAGAGAAACTGGGTTACTTAAAATAAGGAACAGGAGTTTGAATGGATTTGAATGTTATATTTAACCAAAAAGTGACCATATTCTGTAATAAGGATGTGAGTAAAGGCTGGGACCTGCACAGGGGAGTGGAGGGCACTGTAAACTACTGTACCTGTGGATGGGATCCCACCTGGGGAGATGGATGGGGGTCAAGCAATTAAGAAGCTCCCCAGCTTGTAAGTGGCTGGGTAACATCAAACCTGATTGTCTGAATGGATCACCGCAATACCTTCTTATTTTGCTGTTTTCACTTTCTTTCACTTTAATTTGCACACAGTCCTTAGGTCATGTTTTGATGGTCTATTTTATATTTAGTGGTGTTAATTTTCAACCCAGAGTTAAATATTAGTTTTAAGAGTAGATAGCAAACCCCAATGTTTGCCAGCCTTGAGTTACCAGCATTGAAAATGTATAAATCTCCCAGAACATGAGCAGATGGATGACTTACAATAAAACACTTCTAGGCAAGCAACCTATCCCTTATGACAAGAAACTGCTTAATAGACATTAGATCAATTTAACTGGTATCATTCATATTATATAACCTGTCATCACATAAGGTGAGGATCACAAACCACTTAAAGGGGTTTTGCCACGATCTCATTTCATACCTCCTGCATCCAGCTCTTCAGCTCTGTGTGATTTATTTGAATTGCATATCATGTGACCCAGCAGGATGACATCACCAGGCCTTTCCTCTCTGTAGTCAAAGAAAGGTCTGTCTATGTAAAGCATTGTGAGTAGCTGAGACAAGGGTCCTCGGTTCAAATCCCTGCAGGAACCAAACCTATGTGTTTTTTTTCTCTTTATCAATGCACATACCTGATTGAGGTTTCTTTTTTATTTATTTGCACTATTTGACTAATTACTAAGAAGTACAGAGGACAGGAGTAGAGTGACAGCAGCCGGGGTTTGAACACTCAGTAGCTACCTGAAAGGATGATTTCTGAGCATGTGCGACCAGGACTGAGGAGCTCTCAGCCCTGGTCGTATCCCCTGGAGACGAGCTGTAAACAATGGATCACTAAAGGAGTAGCTAAAACAAAAACAGTGCAGAATTTTTAATAATAATGAATGGTGAAAATGTTTATTTCATTTGCAAGCTTCCCATGTCAATTTTACTTCATGGCAAAACCCCTTTAAGGAATCCCATTCATCGCCTCTGGTCATTAGAAGAATTGCACCTGGGAACACTCATTTTGGTGCCTTAAAAGTTGTAACCGTTTTTGAGTATGTTTTGGGCGCTGATTCTGAAAAGAACATCAATTTTCTCCTAAAAGCTCTAGTTGTGGGGATATGGCATTGCACCTTACTGAGATATGCTTACTGAGCATATGCTGATGAAAGTAGTGGTCACTCAATATTGTACTAAAGAAATGTTGGAAATTCAGGTGAAAGAGAAAATACATACATTTTAGAACAGTTAAAAAACACATGCAAACAAAAACATGAATGTGCATGAGCAAATTCAGTTCTATTCATCTGCATAACATATCTATATATATATATATATTATATTTTATATATTATATATATATATATATATATATATATATATATATATATATATATATATATATAACAAAAAACAAAAAACTCCAACAACTTCCACAATGAATAGAGTCCAAAAATATCGCAGCACTCTCCAGGTATATATTTTTGGACTCTATATTTTTTGGAATATAATATATTATATATATATATATATATATATATATATATATATATATATATATAATGAATGAATGAATGAATGAAATTAATCACAAGAGCAATGTAGAATCATGTCATCAACATTTCGTAAACTAGAGCTGCTAGAACAAATGGATGGTAGTTTTGGATCCAACAGCACTCAAATACTTAGAATAAGGTCAAAATCTCTAGGCACCAAAAAAATTTTTTTGTTCCCCAGTGTTATATATGTCCTCTTTATATAGCCAGAGACCATTGGCCAGATCGGATTTATTGTAAAAATAACACTATAGGCACCTTTCTAAGGCCACTGACAACTAGACCATCCTCAGTGAAGTGACTGCTACTTCTATACTACAGAGCTGATAATTTTTGGTAGTCCAATGGTCAAGGATATCGGCAAGGTTAGGCCTACACAGCAAATGTCAAAATGTCGTCTAAAATCTGATGGCATTTTGACATTTGCTGGAGTGTGGACTTTGGTGCGGATTTGCACAAAACCCGCGGACGGTTTTCGGATTTGCTGTCAGCGCATGCAATTGAATGTGCAGGAATCCAATGGCAATCCGGCGGAATCTGCAACATGCTGCATATTACGCCGGATTTTTAAACAGACATTAAATAAAGTGTTGTGTAGACTACAGCACCAATTTTTCATTGCTGTCTATGCAGCACAGGCTACAGTGGGTCTGACATTCAAAATCGATCAGTTGGAATCACAGTAACCTGTGCTGTTTAGACTAAGGCTAAATTCACACGGCTTATTTGCGGGGCGTAATTACGCCCCACAATTACGCCGTGGGGATGGGTGTGGGAGCGGGGGGCACCTTGCCGGCCCATAGACTTTCATTACCAGCGGCGCGTATACGCCGCTAGTAATTCACATGTCACTTATCTCCCCCCGCGGCAGATTCGCAGAGCAGGGAGAGGAGACGTAATCCATAGTTCTCTATGAGAACTGTGGATTACCGTAATGACTTGGGACGTATTCCAGCCGTAATTTGCGCACTCCGGCGCGTAATTACGGACTGAAATACGCGCCATTTTAAGCCGTGTGAACATGGCCTTAGAGATCTTGCTCATGTCTACTGGGTGAAGGTTTACAGCACTTCTATAAGTAGCTTGGCAACTATTCTCCTTCATGCCCCTGTCTTGTGTGTTACAGAACATTGCCATCACAGATTAACAGAAGCAGGTAAATCATGAATATGGTCTGTGAGAGGTTTTGGAAGGCCTTGTACACACTATTTTCTTGAATGTTATTATACAGTATTTATACATATATGTTCCATCATTGTTTCTACTGTTTGTCTGAAAACTGTTTGTCACAATGCATCTGGACACTACAATGCTATATTTGTGAGTGCAGAATTACACTACTTTTCTAGATGCTATCTCTACTATTTATTTCTACTAGACAATATATACACTTTAAATAGGATACTGCTGCCCTATGCAAATGAAAAAAAATACACCTTCTCTCACTTGGGAACCAGCGATGCATCATCCTCACCCTTCGCCAGTCTTCTTTCCAATGGGATATCACCCCTGCAGCAGTCACGAGCCATTGGGTGACAACACCATTGGGTGTCACTCAATGGACACGTGACCCCTGCAGTCAATCAGTGGCTGTTTTTGTCAGAGGATGGAAAGATACAAGGCCGACAGAGGGTGAGGGCGGCCTATCAAGGTGAGAGAAGAGGTGAGGTAGTAAAGTTTGTATTTTTTAGGGCAGATATTTATTAAAAAAAATATATTCTGATTATATTCCCGGGGAATCCTTTCATTTATTGTTATTGTTAATACATTATTTTGTGCCGGAAGCCTTAAAGGGGTTTGTCAAGGCATTTAAAAACCCCCCTAACACTATGAACCCATACTTACCTCTCCTAAACCACCTTTCCAGCGTGCCAGAGCCCAGTTCCCCTCGGGGTCCCTACTGGTCACTGATGTGCCCCAAATCACTGACCTCTGTGGTCACTGTGACTGCGGTTGATGCTGAGGTCAGAGATTGGCGCAGATCATTGACCAGGAGGCACAGGGAAACGGAGCTTTCAGCGCTGGAACAGTGATGTGAAAAGGGGAAATGGGGTTTTAAATTTCCCTCTTTTTGTGCTTTTGGGGTAAAAGGGAAGTTTGAAAGGACTTGGTTAACCCCTTTAACTGACACTTCTTCATTAAGTGTCCAATTAAAAAACAGTACCAACTGTGTGGCATGAATTTGACCTACTTTTTATTTTTGATTATAATTTATATTTTAGGGTATATATTGACAGCTCACATAATAAATCAATGAAGATTTGTGTTCCTTCTCCACCATTTTTCAGAAACTTTAATTCAAGTAGCAGAAGATTCCCCACATTTGTAAAGAAAGAAGCGCTTTGTCTATATTAAGAGGTTACAAACAAGCTCCACAGGTGAAACTGATCACAGTCCAGAAAAACAACAAAGGTGTACCTGTGAAAAAATCCATTACAGAACAATGGGGGTTAAAAAAGCCAAAAAACGCATAAGTAAAATTTACTGGCCAAATGTTCTTTTGTTTTTCCCCCTGGAGAAAAAGTTTCATTAAAAAAGCGGCCTATGGTCGCCATAAGTAATTTTAGGAGCCTATACCACTAAAACATCTGCCACCTGCCCATTACCAGTTCCTATCTTGCCCCATCTCACTGGGCCCCTGACAGGAGTACTGCCAATATGTTTTTGGTGAACCCCTCCCCTTGCCTCACAAAATGCTTAATTTGCAGGTGTCCCGGGGAGTGTATGAGGCTATGTCTACACAGCCAATGTTAAAAAAACTGTTGAAAATCAGTCGGTATTTTAACATTGCTACACTATGGTTTTTGGCACAGGTTTGTGCTGAAAACCACGGTCGGTTTTCAGATTTGCCGCTGGCCCAGTACATTGACTGCATGGGAATCCGACAGGATTCCACTGGAAGATAAAACATGTTCTATCTTCTGAAGGAGGCCAGCGGTTTACAAATCCGACGGTCAGGGGCGTCGCTAGGCTGTTTTATTTGGGGCTCGGGCCCCGAATAAAACCCCCTGTCCCCCGGTTCCCCCGGGCTCCAGGCCCTGGGGGGCCGGGACCCCGACGGGCTTTCGCTGCATGGCGCCGCTGGCGCCCACCCCTCGGGGCTTCGGGGGGCAGAAGCGGTCCCCCTCCCCCCGCGACAGTGTCGGACCCGGGCCCTACATGCGAGGCTGCCGGGGTCCTCCAGCGTGAGGCCCCCAAACCGCCCCCGTGCGCCCCAGCCGGCAGCGTCGCGATAAATACGTAAAGCGACGCTGCCTGCCCTGGGGGCCAACGCGTCATACCCCGTGCGCCCGGGAGCTGCCGGAGGAGGGGGCGAAGAGGACGGAGCGCGCTCGCTGGGGGAGTTGGGTGAGTTTAATTTTGTTATTTTTATGCGTTTACCTGCCTCTCTCCCCCCTATTACTCCTTCCCCCTTAATCCCTCCCGTGGCCCTATCCCTCCCGTGCCCTAAAATCCTGCCGTGGCCCCCCTTTCCCGCCTGTGACCCCCCATATGCTCCCCTGTGGCCCCATTCCCGCTGTGGCCCCTTAAAATGCCTGTACCCCATAAGCCTCCCGGGGCCCCCTATAATCCCCTCCCTGTGGCCCCCAAATACTGCCTTGCCCCCAAAACTCCTGTGCCCCAAATGCCGCCTGTGGCCCCCATTGCTGCCTTGCCCTTTTATACTGCCTGGGGCCCCCCCATTACCCCTGTGATCCCCATATACTGTGTAAACCCTTTTTTATCCCTTTGGCCCCCAATCCCTGCCTGTTGCCCTGTATACCTGCCTGTGCCCCCTTATCCGCCTGTGCCCCATATACCTCCCTGTGGCCCCCATATACTGCTCATTCCCCCCATAATCGCCTCATCCCTTATATCCCCTGTTGTGGTCCCATTTACTGCCTCGTGCCCCCAAATACTGCCCTCAATGACCCTAATCCTGCCTGTGGCCCCATTACTCCCTGTGCCCCATATATACTCCCTTTTGGCCCATATACCTGCCTGGGCCCTATTTTTATGCCTCGTCCCTCCTATACTGCATGTGGCCCCATATCCCCTCAATGACCCAAAAACCTGCCTTGGCCCCATATACCCCCTGTCCCCCCCCTATGCCTGCCTGTGCCCCCCTTTTCCTGCCTGTGGCCCCTATATACTGCCTCGTCCCCCTTATACCTGCCTCAGTCCCCTATTTTGCCTCGTGCCCCATATGCTCCCTCAGTGCCCCCATATCTGCTGTGGCCCATTACCTCCCTTGGGGCCCATAAAACCTCCCTGGGGCCCCCTTACTGTTCGGCCCCTATTTTACTTAACTGGGGGGAGCTAACCAAAATTAAGATTTTGCTGGAAATGTGGGTTCTAAGATATTTGTGCCCAAAATTTCCTAGGGACAGTATTGGCGGGGCAATAGCATAAAGGTGTCCCGATGGAAAAAAAAAAGGGGAAAAGTAAAACCCGTGATCAAAAAAGACGTCCCCGGGTGAGTTACTAAATGTAACAGCAGGGTAATATTTATGCTGCAAAAGTCTACATACAACTGGTATCTACCCTAAATCCCCCTGTATGGCAGTAATTTGTCTTGGGGGCTGGTGCGTGGATAGTCACATGTGGGGGTTGCTTCGGTCAGGGTCTGGCAGGATTTTTTGAGCTTAAGGTAATAGTTTTGGGTCTTGGTTTTGTAGGAGTGTTTTTAGTCACAATCATTTCTGGGGATTTGCTCCCTGTATCGGGGATTATTTGGGGACTGTTTATGAAGGTGAGAAGTTCTGAAAAAAATAAATTTTTCATTTGGTGATTTTTGTACGTGATGCTGAGGGATGGAGGGATCGTGTGGATTTCAAAAAATTTTTGACAGGAAAGAAGGTTTTTTCTCTGTAAAAAAACATCCGCAATTCACAATGAGGCGGGAAAAACACAAAGGGCCCAAACCCCGGATGTTTTAGGACCCTAGCAACGCCCCTGCCGACGGTAGAAAATCCGTGTTGTGTGGACTACAGCTCGGATTTTCTATTGCAGTCTATGGTTAGATTCTAAATACTGAATTCCCCTGAAAATCTGTCTAGAAACCAGTGCTGTGTAGACATAGCCTGACTGTTCTCTACCAAGATCTACATATTTTGACTACTACTTTTCGAAGGGCACCCGGAACCAAGAGATGCCTAGAAATCTTTCCGCTTGGGGTTTTAGCACTATTATTCGTTGTATGTTTTTGGTATTAGGAATCGATTATCAAGCAGATCTGGACGTCATCTAACGCCACCAGCATTGGGAGCAGAGGTTTTAGAAAGCATTTAAATTCAGGAGCTTTGTCACTGTTGCATCTGGACACAAACAGAGTATTGTGTGGCATATTGAAGGTCTCTGTGTGGTGTAAGCAAACACTCCTAGTGCCAAGAAAAAACACAAAAGCCAGCGCTGCGAGGAATGTGTGTGATGCAGAATGGGATAGTGTTTGCTCAGTGTCAACATTCATTTAGCAGAACTTTTTCATATTTCCTTTTTAGAGAAATAGAACTGATGCCACAAGTGTCATTTTTTGGTGACGTGTCACATGGGGGCTACCAAGAGCCCGGTAGAGAAGCAACAAGGTGGCTTTTGGAGCGTTCACATTTTCAAGTGTCAATCACTTGTGTATGGTTGTTTATTCTGCCAGGTCACTGCTTCTACCGTAATCACTGCCTGCTGTAATGCTTCCCACAAAGAGCCATTGATACCATCACCTTCAGAGTGCTAAGCAGAAGGTTCATGCAGAATCTCTCTCCTCCATGGTTACTTTTCTAAAATTCTGAAAGTGAAAAATGTTTGTGACTTTTGTAAACTCCAAAGAAGACATGTATGAAAACTGTCCGGGTCTAAGACTTTGCATGTTGCCCATAGCAATAATCAAGGCCCATTACATGAAAAAATGAGAGGGGAACTCTGATTGGAGGCTTTGGGCAAAAAAGAAAGTCTTAGACCTGGGCAGTTTTCATAAGGGGGCCCCCAAATTGGGAAAAAATTATAAACTCAAAGGGGCCGTTTCACGGCAGGGGGACAAATACCCCGTTTGCCGGCCCGGTATTTGCCCGGGTTTGGGGCCCGTCCCCACAACGCGGGGGGAGGGGGGGGGGGGGGCTTTTTCCCCCGTGAGCGGGGGAAAAACCCTCCCCCCTCCCCTTGAGGCACATGTTCCGTCCGGAAACCCCGGAAGTTTTGATGTTCAATGTTTTGTCGCCGGGCCGCCGGCGACAAAAACCCCCGGGGAGAAACCCGTGTGGTTGGGGTGCGCACGGGGTTTTTTATAGAGCACAATTGGCTCATTTTCGGCCGGTTTTTCAGGCGGTCTGAAAAACCGCAAACCCGGGTGAAAACCGGCCGAAAAACCCCCGCATGCCCTAAGGCTATTATGTATAATGTATTAAATTGGGAAAACCTTCCAAAATGTATAAGGTTTCGATGATGCCTATTGTCTTATCCGACTAATATACACAGTCGGTATAAATTTTTTTCCCCCAGCTAATATGCAGAGTAATTGCTCATGCAGCAGGACCCCAGCTAGATGGGCTGGGAATGTCAAAGGGCCCTGGTGGTTGTCATTGTATCTCGTGCCATGATGACTACAGTGCATCCCACAGCTGCTGGAGGGTGCGTGGGGGAAGAACCAGAGAATGACCATGATGATTGAAGTGGTCCCACAGATACTCAATTGGGCTCAAGTCCAGTGAATTAGCGGGAGTGAACCAAGGTAGTATCTGGGAAGTCCGGGTCATGTCCTTCCAACTGGGTGAAATGTCGGACTTTTTCTAGCAATGGATTTCAAAACCCAAAAACGTTGGCCTTTTACGTAATGAGTCCCCGGGAAATGCTCCAAAACTTTCCCCCAACCCACCAGCTTGTGTTCTTCCAGCAATGGTTGCTGGTTTGTTCTCTAATGTTTCTCCCCTCACACACCAATGTTCAAGCAGAAACCTTTGCTAATCAGTGGACATCCAATTCTAACACTGCTGTAGAAAGTGAACGGAGTATTTCCATCACAGCAAGTGCTGCTAGAAGGGCCGATTGCTTAAAAGCAAATTTCAAAATTCATATTATTCAAAATAAAGTATGCTTTACTAAACATGAGCTTTTTTTTTTACACCTTCAATTGCCTCTAGTTCCTGGGTTCCCGAACACCACTGTTGCTTTCATGGGGGCCAGTAATGCAGCGTTACTGAGATGTTCCCTTGGGTGGGAAAGGGGGATATGAATTTCATTATGTGCATCCCTTCCCCAAAGGCCACAAACTTATTCTTAGGCCATTTCCACGGTTTAAAAAAGGGGGACGAAATTTCGGTCCATAATTACACGCCGGAGTGGCAAATTACGGCTGGAATCCGCCCCAGTCATTCGGTAATCCACAGTTCTCATAGGAATTATGGGTTATGTCTCCCCCTCCTGTCGGCGAATCCCCCGGCGGGGAGATAATGACATGTGAATACTAGCGGCGTTTGTTCCGCTGGTAATGAAAATCTATGGGCTGGCGAGGGGGCCCCCCGCCCCCTCCCCCCGCTCCTGCCCTCCCCCCGGGCCCACATGGGTAATTCGGGGCGTAATTACCCCCTGCATTTAAAGGGAACCTGTCACATAGGTTATGCCCCTTGCTGAGGGCAGCAAAACTAGTGTCGCCTGCTGTTCCCAGCACTGTGCCCCTTTTTGTAAAGTGCTGATTTTTAGGCATTTACCCTTAAATTTTATTCATGAGCAGGTGTTAGCTCCCCCCACCAGAGGCTAGCTCCCCCCACTGACAGTTATTCACATGTTTCTCCCTATTAAAAGAAATGGTTTGTCTTTTGAGATGGGCGGGGCCCCTCCGATTGCCGGGTTTGAAAAAAACTGTCACCTGAAGGGACTCTTCGAATGATTTTCTGGCGAAAACGCAGTTTTTGGGTTAAATACATGAAAATTAGCATCTTACAGAAAAAGGAAAACACAGTGCGGAAAACGCAGGTCTGACACTAGCTTTTTCTGCCCTCAGCCAGGGGGGGCAAAAACTAGGGAAAAGGTTCTCTTTAAGCCGTGGAAAACCTAGCCTTGTCTTTATACGCTGGTTTAGGGCCCCAAATGAAAGCACACAGTGGTGATTGGTAACCAAGGAGACAAGAGAGCAAGTTGAACGTGCAAAAAGGCTTGTATAAGGTAAAGTACACGTATTTATTATAAACAGAGTTGTAGTGACTTGCTATGGTGGAAATACCCTTTTAAGCCTTTTCTGCCAATGCAACTCTATAAACAGAGGTGCAGTGACCATTTATCTCTAAGATCCCATGGGGGTTAATTTGAACTGCTGTTTTAGATTCGTCTGGTGGCCCCCTAGTTCATTTTGGTGGGGAGCAGCTCCACTATAGATTTTCGGTCCCCTTGTGATTTTTGTAGCCGTTTCACCTCTACATCAATGGCCTGAAAATTGCTAGGCTTATCATAACAGCACGCCAGAGGTGTGGATCCACTGGATCACCATAAGTGGTGGTATAAGTCATGCCAGGTAGAAGAATTAAGTGGGTTTGGGTAGTACCAGACCCGTCGCAAGGAGTTGGGCCTGCTGCGGGGAACACTACCAGGTGCTTCCCCCTGATGCGACTTTCTTGCGGTGGAACTGAGGTGTAGCATGGTACAAAATCATGAAACAAACTCATAGTCGGGGACAGGCAGAAAGGTCAGGAAAGGCGGCAAAGGTTCGTGGCCAAGGAACAGAGGCAACAGTAACTGGTATACGGGAATGACAGGAAACCCTTTCTCGCATAGGCTAGAGCACTATGGAGTCAGCGGGGAAGTCATGGGCAGGCTTGGTAATATAGGACCAGAGCCCGGGAAATTATTCAATTACCAGCATGCTGGGTATTAAAATTTCACAAGGCAGGCGTGCGCACGCCCTAGGATGCGGGGCCGAGACAATGCAGGGAGCGAGGAGAGGTAAGTCAAGGGTGCCGGGAATGGGATTGTGTGTGAGCCCGCAGCCCGACATACAGGTCGCAGCACCACTCGTCGATACGGCGGGACCACGGGTGCGTCTGCTGTTTGGAGTTAGGCTAGGTTCACACAGCTTATTTGCGGGGCGTAATTACGCCCCGCAATTACGCCGTGTGGACGGGGGCGGGAGCGGGAGGCCGACACCGCGCCGGCCCATAGACATTTATTACCAGCGGCGCGTATACGCCGCTGGTAATTCACATGTCACTTATCTCCCCCTGCGGCGTATTCGCGGAGCAGGGAGAGGAGACGTAATCCATAGTTCTCTATGAGAACTGTGGATTACCGTAATGATTGGGATGTATTCCAGCCGTAATTTGCGCACTCCGGCGCGTAATTACGGACTGAAATACGGCCCATTTTAAGCCGTGTGAACATGGCCTTAGAGCCGCAGTAGCACCCATGCTAGGCACATGTTGCTCCACTATTTTAACGTCACTTATTCACAATGGCACCATTTGTCCACTCTGAATACACTTTCATCACAGCAGCACGTGAACAGATCACAAACTATGCAGTTTCAGAAATTATGCCAGCCTTTACTCGAAAGCCAATAATCAGCCCGTTTTGCAAAATTGCACATTTTGCTCATGACAGCAACAAGCGATATATCTGCTGACAGCCTATCACACACCTTTTATAGCCACCAAGTCAGCTCATGACATTTCACTTCCTTTATAAGCTACACGCTGCCAACTTCAAAAGTATTAAGTCATAATATGACTCCACTGTGTTATCTGCTGATTGCTCTTCCATCACATATCAATGAAAATTATGCCATTATAGTCCGTGGGTGATAAATGCTACTGTTAGGCTGTGTCTATACAGCACAGGTTTTCTGTCAGATTTTCGGTGATTTTTAGTATTTAGAAACCTATGAAAATCTGCTGGAGAACTTTTCACGTACGCATCCATTTAACACATCTGTCACCAATGGTCTATTATGGTGTCCGCTTAATGGATTGATCATGAAAAGCTATTATGCTTATGATGCATACCTAAATGGATGCCTGGGATGGGTGCCATTAAGTGGTATCCATCACCCACATGCTAGTATGGTATGCATTTAACAAGTAAGTGTTTTTTTTCGCGTTAGGGTATGTTCACATAACGTCACTGTGAAGTGTAAATTTCAATATACTCATCATTAGTGGAATATTTTGAAGTGTATTTTTTGGAGCGTATTTTGAGGCGTTTCAAGGTGAAAAATATGTTCTATCATTGTTTCTATGTGGATTTAAATTGCATAAACGCCTCAATTATTGACATGACGTTTAAATTTACATGAGCGAAATCGTCACAAAATACACGGCACAAATGTGATTGTAAAATATGCATCATGTGAATGACGGCATGAATCCTTTTCACTATCCAAGACTCGGTGAATCACAAGCAAATTAAGGATGGCTACATCCAATAGAGAGGTAAAGCGTTCAGCTCTCTTCCCATAATGCCTTTGTTATATGTAAATGCCCAGTGAGGTGCAAAAGGCAATCTTCAAATCCTCACACACCGACAGGGTGCCTCTCCCCAATGAGAGATATTTTCCTTCCCGAGTTTGTTCTGTACACACACTAATGCAGGGAAAGCTATCAATAATTGTAGATGGGTGGGGTAAACATGACTTACACCCTCTTAGTATTTTTCTACTTTTCACTTAAAGGGGTTGTCTCACTACATTGATTCATCTTAGATCAGTCCTGTTTTCTTGGTTTCACTTTGAATTCAGGGGCGTGTTTACTGGCTTCCACAAGGCTGCAGTAGAAGCCAGGTCTGTAGTTATAGCAACCAGTGCTGGCAGCCTATCAGGAGAGATCAAACAGGTCTGTAGCTATAGTGACCTGAGGAGCAGATGCAGCCCATACAAGAGGGGATATCTAGGAATAGGTAGGACACTGCTAATGGACACATGTTGCAAAGTGACGTGTTTTTGCAAGATCTTTAACATTAAAAGCAATCCTTGTAGTGAGACAACCCCTTTAAAAATCTTTTTCCAAATCATATAAACCTACAGTGGCTCAGAAAAGTGAGTACACCCCTCATATTTTTATAAATATTGTATTATCTCTTTTCATGAGACAACACTGAAGATATGACACTTTTATACAATGTAGTCAGTGTACAATGTAAAGATGATGCACAAGAAAGCCTTCAAACAGGCTGAAGACATGCAGACTAAGGACATGGATTACTGGAACTTTGTCCTGTGGTCTGATGAGACCAAGATAAACTTGTTTGGTTCAGATGATGTCAAGCTTGTGTGGCGGCAACCAGGTGAGGAGTAGTCAAGCATGGTGGTGGGAGTGTCATGATTTGGGGCTGCATGAGTGCTGCCCACTGTGGGGAGCTACAGTTCATTTTGTGAACCATGAATGCCAACATGTACTGTGACATACTGAAGCAAAGCAGGATCTTCTCCCTTCGGAAATTGGCCCACTGGGCAGTATTCCAACATGATAACAACCCCAAACACACCTCCAAGACAACCACTGCCTTGCTAAAGAAAATGAAGGTAAAGGTGCTGGACGTGGCAAGCATGTCTCCAGAACCTAAATCCTATTGAGCATCTGTGGGGCATCCTGAAACAGAAGGTGAAGGAGCGCAAGGTCTCTTGCAAGGTCTCCATGCGTCATCATGGAGGAGTGGAAGAGGATTCCAGTGACAACCTGTGAAGCTCTAGTGACCTCCATGCCCAAGAGAGTTAAGACAGTGCTGGAAATTAATGGTGGCCACACAAAATATTGACACTTTGGGCATAATTTTTCCATTTTCACGTAGGGGTGTACTCACTTTTGTTTCCAGCTGTGTAGATATTGATGGCTGTGTGAATTATTTTGAAGGAACACCAAATGTACACTGTTATACAAGCTGTACACAGACTACTTAACATAATATCAAAGTGTTAGATCTCCTGTGTTGTCCCATGAAAAGAAATAATACAATATTTACAAAAATGTGAGGGGTCACATCTGTGAGATACTGTACACCTCACAGAGTTCAGATTATATCCTTGTATCAGATTCTGCTCTCAAGTAACATAGCATAAACCACCTGACAGGCCCCCTTTAATCGTAGGAGAAAATGCAATATAAAGCCAGCCTTAGAGATGGCCATTTCAGACCGAAGATTAGGACACTCTTTTTATCACTTCTGACCATTCCAATGATGTCACATTATATGGTACTTTCATATCTAACATGGGGCCACACTTAGTCATGTTTGTCTTCCATATCATCTAGGAGGGGGTCTTTAAGGAAAGAACAGATTAAACTTAACTAATTTTCCTATTATTTTTTATTAATATTATTTTTATTAATAATAATTTATATTTTGTTTTATTTTTTTATTTTTTTTAAAAGATCTGCCTCAAAATCTGTACTGTGAGAACTTGACCTTTTATAAGTATTATGTTGGGTCTGTTGGAGGGCTGAAATTTGGCTGCTGATGGGTTTCCATGGCAGCTGGGGCCCTGACAGAGGCAGGACTTAATGGGATGTCCTTCAGAGTAAGATTGACAGGCATTCTATTAATACTCTTCACTACATACGTTGTGGAGAGTACTATATGAGCAATTCAATCATCACATGTCGAAGCTCCTAAGTGGAACTAAAAATAGAGGAGAAATAGAGGAGAAAAATTTTTTACCTATACATAATTAGTATCAAAATTGTTGTATTTTATTATTTTATTTGCTTACCAAATCATGAAAAGCAAAAAAAAAATTCATATAAATTCTAAAAATTTTTCCAATTAAAACTATGAGTATTCCAGCAAAAACTTGACTGGCAAAAAATGCTCTTGGTCTTAAAATTAATTTTGTTTTTCTTAAAGGGGTTTTCTCACCATGCAGTTTCACAGGCAGCTTTTCTTTCACTCTGCTCTCGTCAGGCTGTGGGTGGTTCTAAAGCAGTGATTAGCAGATTTAGCTACAGGAGAGTTAAAGGGGTTTTATAATTACATTAAATGGTCTTCAGAATAAGAGGACAGTGAAAACAAGCAACTTTGGAATTGGATGTCATTTGCAAAGCTGTCTTGTTTTCACAGTCTGCCTTGTCTTCGTTTTCTGTAAACACTGTTCCCCAGTGTCGGTTGGATCCCACCTCCTTTCATTGGCTGACGGCTCTACTAACTTACATTCTGACTGGTCCCCGGTCGTATTCACGGGGGACTGCATTCCTGCCTCTCTCACTCAGAATAAGGGGCCGGCAACATTTCACTCTGCACAGCCGCAGCAGTAAACCCTGCACTGCTTCTACAATCAGAAAACAGCGGAATGTGCCGGTGCCTAATGCCCGCTGCATGTAAACAAGAAAGGAGACAGATCAGTCTGCCTGGATGGTTCATAAAGACTGTTCAACTGTAACAAAACTCCGCTGTGAGAGGAAGAGATCAGTGCTCTGAGTTCATGAAGGGCTGTTAGACGAATGGGCCTGTGGTATGTAAACAGCTTAAAAATAGACTGCATAGGGAAGGAATGAACGTACATGTGGTCTCAGACAGAGAGGGGGGGGGGGGGAGCAGGGATCCCCTCCCACTGATCTCAAACAAACACACTGAGCTCGGGAGTGAGCACGAACAGTAAAAGGGGGGGGGGGGTGAAGTCATACCCCTTCAGTTAAGAAACACCCATCTGGGAGGGGAAGAAATTTCCCTGGATTTGAGGACCTGAGAAACTTAAAGTACAATGAAACAGACGAACTGATGAAGCGATAAATCCCTTTTAATCTTCAGTAAACAAAGCTATACATGCTGTGAGGAGTAAAATAATTGTCTACCTGTAAACAAAAGCTAATCATGTTACAGATAATTAGTCCGCTCAGAGTGAGCTCACTGGACCATGGTTATGTCACTCCCTGTCACTTTTCTGCTCTAACCAGATAGCAGAGTTATAGTCAGGTAACCATAAAAACCTGTGTGCACTCAGAGCAGATAAAATCTCTCTTATCTTCTGACTACCGTAAAATCTTTTGACCACTGTATTTAGAAAAAGTATTTAATTAATTACCTGTCTCTACATCTTGAAAGCTAATCTTTGTAGTGAGAAAAACCTAAAAGTGTTTTAGTTGTGCAAAAAGACTAAATAATATTTACTATTAGTGAAATCGTACTTACCCACAGAGTAAAATTATCAGGATATTTAAACTTCACAGTAAATGATGTAAATTGTAAATCATTTTAAAAAATAATGACAGAACTACTGTTTTTTCCCATTTCTCCCCAAAAGGTTTAATAAACGTGAGTCAGTAAGTTGTATGCACCTCAAAATGGTGCCACTGAAAAATAAAACTCTCTTCACAAAAGGCAAGCCCTAATAAAAAGTAATGGCTTTTGTAATGCCTAGCCATTAAAGCCTAAAAAGGCTTGTCACTAAGAGCTCAATGGACCAAATTTACAGGGTAGCTACCTCCAATAGATAATGCTGGAAAGACAGCTTTCTACCTCCTAGAAAGCTCACTATCATATCCTTTTTCCCATAGAGCACTATCTGTCCTGTAAGGTTCCCTACACCAGGTTGGTGTGCCTTAAAATGGGAAACACCCCCTCCCCTTTAGAATTACATTACAAGCCTCTCTACCTGCTCTGCACTGATGAGGTGCAAGACTAAAGATTCAGATGTAGTCAGACAGGTGACTCTTCCTTTTAGTGGAGATTCTGGCTTGGCTAAAATCCAGTTATATTATAAGACACTTTAAAGGGGTTGTCTCACTACATTCATTCATCTCACCTCAGTCCTGTTTTCTTGGTTTCACTTTGAATTCAGGGGCGTGTTTACTGGCTTCTACTAGGTTGCAGTAGAAGCCAGGTCTGTAGCTATAGCAAACCAGTGCTGGCAGATTATCAGAGAGATCAAACAGGTCTGTAGCTATAATGACCTGAGGAGCTGATGCAGCCCATACAAGAGGGGATATCTAGGAATAGGTAGGACACTGTTAATGGACACATATTGCAAAGTAACTTGTTTTTGCAAGATCTTTAACATAAAAAGCAACCCTAGTAATGAGACAACCTCATTAATGATCTAACTTCCCGGGCAGGTACCTCCAACAGGTGTCACTAGAGAGCTTTCCTCATTCTACTGTAGGGGAGAGCTTACATATCTTAAGTGATATAATACTTTACTTTATAAATCTTCTGCTGAACTGTCTGTTTGCAACTAATAAACCTGCCTCACTATGACTGACAGCCTGACTGAACACATTAATGTACTAACACAAAGAGAGAGGAGACTGAGCAGCCAACAAGATTCCACCTTTATTCATATAATCAATTATGTATGTCACAATAATATTATTGTTTCTGTTCCTTTTGCTGCATTGTTAACTACGCTGCAGCCAGGGGCATAATTATAATTTACATGGCCCCATTGTAAAATGCGATGGGGCCCCACCACCTAATGACAACAAACGAAAACGAAAACATGTTAAGGATCTTGCAAAAACAAGTCACTTTGCAATATATGTCCATTAACAATATCCTACCTATTAATAGATATCCCCTCTTGTATGGGCTGCATCTGCTCCTCAGGTCACTATAGCTACAGACCTGTTCGATTTCTCCTGATAGGCTGCCTGCACTGGTTGTTATAGCTACAGTCCTGGTGTCCTCAGCAGCTGGTCACTGCAGGCCAGTAGAAGCCAGTAAATTCAAAAATGAAACTGAGAAAACAGGACTAAGGTAAGATGAATTCATGTAGTGAGACAACCCCTTTAAAGGTATAAATAACACCCCCATATATCGGGGAACCTAAATAGTAGTGCTACAGAGCAGAAAACCCCCAATTACTTAGGCCCTACAGCAGTCGCTATGGCTATAGTTACACCCATGGCTGCAGCAAAATGCTGCATTATTGTCAAGATTTTTGAAAAATATCACAGCAAAAAAGAAAAAAACAAGAGAGAAAAGTGTGAATAAACCCTATTAATTGTTCAAATGTCTTCAAGATGCCAAAAACAAAAGAAATTGTATATTAGTAGGTTGTTTATTTTGATGATTATCGTCTCTTAGATATTTGATAGAATATGGACAGCGCTTTAAAGAAAACTAAAGTCAATAACCAGACAGGATTTAACTACCTAAAGTTGCAATAACAAAGTTGCACACAAACATCACACTTTAACTGAAGACAATTACTCTTTAGAGTTGATGTTCTTTTTCTCTATTTTTAGTGTAAACCCAGACTTTGCTGACATAATACCACTAGGTGGCACTCTAATGTCAGCACAGAAAACATCACAGAATGATGCAACATTGAACAAGGAAAAAATTAAAGGGGTTGTCCACTTTCTAGTGTTCTTTAGTTTTTTTTATTTCGGGGAAAATCATCAATTTTATATAAACAGGATAAAAAATTGCCGGTCATTTTTTTTTTCTAGATAGGGGTCCTCTGCACTGATATAAAAGAGGTACAGGAGCAAAAAAAAATGTATACATGTATGTTAAAAAAAAATTATGGAGGACATGTATGAAAACTGTCTTGGTCTAAGACTTTCTTTGTTGCCCATAGCAACCAATCAGAGGACCCCTTTAATTTTTTCAGGCATTATTGAAATGAAAAGGGCGTGTTTTTGGTTGCATGGGCAACAAAGAAAGTCTTAGATCTGGACAGTTTTCATACATCTGGCCCTATATGATTTCCTATTATAAACAAAATAGGTAAAGGCATAAAGTAGATAGCCCCTTTAAGCATGGTAAATTCTGTTTGATTGTTTTGAGTAAAACAGGAGGAACAATTTACTCTGCTGCCAGCATTGGAATCCTTGAAATGTGAACATTATATAGTGCATAGTTTATATCCTAACTTTTTTACAAAAATTCTGCATTTTATTTTCATACCAGTGAAACCCCCCAAAAATAAACCACAGGACACAAAAAATAAACAGAAGCAGTTTTTCAACACCATTACCCTCACGTCAAATTTAAGACAAGTAAATGTCCCAATTTCCCCATTAACAAACACGGGTGCCGAATGCCCACTTAAAACAGGGGGGAGAGCTCAATATCTAAACTGTGTGGAAGTATACGATTTCATCAACCCTCTGCCATTCACAAATAGTAAAAGATCACTGCATGGATTCAAATATTATCAGAAACATAAAGCATAGCATTTAAGGTTAAAGGGGTTGTCTTACTTCAGACAATGATGACATTTACCATCATTGTCTGATAGGTGCAGCTCCCATAGGTGGGATCCACGCCTATCTCCTAAACGAGACCCAAAACCTCTCTGTTCTGAACAGAGAGGCGTTTGGGACTCTTCCTATAGACTTGAATGGCAGTTCTGATTACAGCCAAGCGGTGCTGCTCGGCAAACTGAGAACTCCCATTCATGTCTATGGGAGAGTCTCGATCAAAATGGAGAAGTTTTAGGGCTCATTTAGGAGGTGAAAGGTGGGATCCGCACCTATTAGACCAGTGTTTGTTCAACTCAGTCCTCAAGACCCCACACACAGTCATGTTTTCTGGCACTGTCCTTAGCATTGCACAGTTGTTTTAATTATTGTCAGTGCTTTCTATGGGATATGCTGAAAGCATGACCTGTTGGTGGGTCTGGAGGACTGGAGTTGAGAAACACTGTATTAGACAGTGATGGCACATCCTAGCAATATGCCATCACTGTCTGAAGTTAGTCAACCACTAACATTTGAACCACTGACCGGTTATATGAATGAAGCTATGTTCACATAATGGACCTGAAAGTGGAAATCACTGTGTGTTCTGTCCCATTACTGTGAATGGGAAATCTGTGACACATTTTTTGCTGTAATCTAATAGATTGGGCCACATTTATCAAAGCAGTTGCACCAGAATTCCGACACAATTTTTGCCAAAAAATAACGTTTTTACTGCCAACAAACAAAGCTCTACTAAAATCTATCAAGAACAACCAAATTTCTATTAAACAAAGAAAAACAATCCAATAAAGCATAAAAAAACAGCAAAAACAAAATACATATCACTAAAAAAACATGGGAATGCTATGGAACACTGATGCTCCCAGGGTGTATACATATGGTATAACTAGTGTATAAGAATACATCATGATGGATAAATAATGACCACAATAGAACCTAAAAATGGAAAGGATACACACCCGGTGAGCAGCAAAGGATCCCAACGTACGTTTCCTCCAACACCATGTTGTACATGTTTTACACCACATTTCTTATGTGTTTTAAACAGTATCTAAATAATTCTGCGCTTGTCCGACAAAAGGGGTATGCTTTCCTGGTAAAGAGCCTGGCTTAGCGTGTGACACAAAATGCACCAAAGTGTAGTTAGTGGCATACATTAAGCCAAATTAAAAATAGTGTAAAGTTAGACTAGACAGTTGTAACATGCGCCAGGTTTACCAGCACTATCATAAATGTGGCGCATTGTAAGACCATCTAGTCTGTTTATACTGTCTAAGGGCGCGTCCCCATGGCACAGTACAAATACCAGTCGGATTATCCTACCGGATATTATGCTTTCATGCTCACGCAGGGGGACGGATTTTCTCGATTAGCCTAGAAAAGCCTTCCCCCTTCCCATTGACCTGTTCATGCCACACGCTCGAATAACAAGCGAAGAATGAAACATGTTCTATGTTTTTCTGCACACCTCGGTGGTCCTGTAAAAAACCGTTGGCGGAAAATCGTTTTGTAGAGGGGACGTGCTGACAAGATTTTAATGTCATTGGTCAATGTTAAACGTTGTCACATGGTTTAAAGACGGTTTTCAAAACCGAAAACCGTTGTAAAACACGGGGTGAAAACCGTGCGATGGGGACAAGGGACTTAGAGTTAGACAACATTGATAAATCTGCCCTAATTTTTCCAATGCAGACAAATAAGAATTGATATGTCAAATATCTTTGATGCAGAATCCAGTCGGATTTCACATTGGGCAGCTGGGACTTGGGTCATCCCATTTGAAATGAAGCTAAACCACATCCAAATTCTAAGTGAAAAATGTCTTTGCAAAGTTAAAACCCACGTCAGAAACCCCAGGATATCAACTCAGACCTCTACTGTGGATTCTGTGTTGGATTTATCCATTTGGAAAAAACTGAAGTGTAAAAATGATCACTGATCTTGTAGTAAGTGATCAGTTCTTGAAAAGCATAAGATTCTGAGACAAAGGACCAAATTGTGATGACGAGTGAAACAGATCATCTACAAAACAGCAGGTCTTGCAGGCTGCTTCTACTATGCCGGGCTTGCCGCGCTAGCTAGTCTGGTCTGATACAACAGAAGAGCTACTATAGCACTAATTGCTGAAAATCTTAATAGTGGCAATGAGAGAAAGGATTGGGAACACAAAATACATCACAACCTGTTGAGGCTGTGTAGCTACAGACTAGTCAGATTGCCCATGTTGCCCCTTGAACCACAGTTATAAAGTGGCCTTCAATGGGTTACAGGAGCAATTAGAAAACTGGACAATTGGGGCAGTGCTACAAAGGTGATGTGACCCATGTATGGAGCCTGAGTAATAACCTTTCTCTGTTTACTCTTTATGGGTCAACAGGGTGTATGTTGCTACCTTGGAGCCTTCGGCACAGGAGGAGATGGACTAACGCTGTGGGAGGCATGTGTGATCGATGCCCTGGAGAATGTTCTGCTAGGAAACCGTGGATCCTGGCCTTCATTTACTTTGACATAAACCACCTCCTTCCCAGAATTTATACTCCTTGTCACTTCTCTTTGATCTGTGTTCCTGCAACCAGTCATATCAGTGGTAATGTGCTTATAATGTTTGTTGTCAACACTATACAGTAAACAATCCTATGGAGCAGTGAATAAGAGGTGTATAAGCACTGTGTGGATTTAAGTAGTCCTGGGCATCAGTACCGTATGTGCTCTATATATGTATTACCATCTCACGGGTTGCATCTTACAGTGTACTGACACACATCATTCTATAGTCTGTCTTATTTTTTAAAAATTAAAGAACGAAAAAAAAAATTGTATGGCTCTGAATTAAATTATGCAAATCTCCAGCTTGTCAATCAGCCCCCAAATATTACCCACAGGTAGCATAAAGACTGGCCTGGCCAAAGAAGCTGCCCGTGCTGAAGGTTATATAGCGTTTTCATCAATCACTCACCATGTGGCAAAAAAAATAGCCAATAAAGAGGAAGTGCATAAACCTAATTGCTGAGTGTTTAACAATAAAGCAACATTTTCACTAATAGTTTCCTGATGTCTGCTCTGCTTTTCACCCAGTAAATATATAATAATCTACATTCCATCCTGTGAGGCTACAGTTTTCCATACTGATTTTTAAATACCTTAGTAATGATGAACATAATCAGACGGGGCAGCTGGCTAGAAACAAAGAGCATGACCTCATCCAGGATGATATAAATAGATCTCATTCTACAATACTGCACATAAAGATGACCAATCAGGCTCCTTAGGGCGCATCCACACGGCAGTGGACAAATACCGGTCGGTTTGCACATTATCCAGGCACAATACGCGCCAGGCACTGTTCTCTATGAGAGCAGTGGATTACCGTAATGACTAGCGGACGGATGTGGCGCCGTAACACTATGTAGCGCAAATCCGGAGCGGAGTACCGGCCGCCAAACGATGCCCAAATAAAGCGTGTGAACGAAACTTGAAGGTGTTCTGCATCACAGACAGATGTCAAAATACCATGTCCTGATTCGCTGTCTGTAAACAATTACTGGTCCGGTATTTTTTCGTCTTTTGGATGGCTTGGGGGGACGGTTCTGTCCGCGGTTTGCTGATTCGCCGTCCCCCTCCACGCATCTTCTGCCTGAAAATCGGACAGAAGATTGTGCACATTGAAAGTTTTTTGAAACGCCGTTGGTGTGAGGACCCGTCTGGCAGAAAATCCGTTTAGTGAGGACTACTAGATGGATTTCCTATTAAAGTCTATGGGGATGGTTGCTGGACGGTTTTCAGACAGTTTTCAAATCTGAGTCTCAAAATCGGATCAAAAATCTTGCCGTGTGGAATGACTCTAAATAGGGGCCTAAAAATACATTTGAGTTATGAACTGGGCACTTTGCCACCATGATAGGAAACAGACCCTGCAAATGCAGCCTAACCTGTCATACCATGCTGAGACCTACAAAAATCTAGTATACTATACAAGCCTCCTGTATATTACTACTGACCATATCAGACACTACAGTCACTCGACATTGTAACATACCAGAATGCTAAGATGTAGTGTCAATATATTCCAAAATCAATAAATACTTGTGATCTGACCTGCTTCTGGGAATGATAGATACTGCCTTTCTGAAGGAAGCTGATCATTAATCTAGGAGTGTAGCTTCCGTGTTTCTTGGTAACAGTGTATATTTAACCCTGGTTGCTAAACGGCTTTGTACAAGTTTCCTATCAATACTCTGCAGTAATGTTCTCTATCTGTATTTGTGGATAAGACAACTAATAATAAGTTACATATCCTGGCTGTAACCACAAACTGAGTCTCTTAAGGGCCCTTTCCTTGCTCAATAGTAACATGGTCGAGGATCATTATTTCCAGTGGAATATAATTCTTATACAAATATAAAGAGTAATCCAAAAGGGATGCAAAGCATGTTTGTTAGCTTGCATGCTGGGTAAATTACAGGAAAGGATTGATATGGTTTAATAGAAGAGGAAGGATATGCCCTAGATTATTGCAGGGTTGGCCCAAATACACAGCTGTCCCAGAAACACTAACGCACAGGTGTCAAACAATCTGACCCGTGACCCCATTTTATGTGACCTACAACAGCGCAGCAAAATAGGTGCACATAGTTACATTTTGTACATTCTCACTGTGACATTCAGCCCCTTAAAGGTATCCATGATGCTGATGTGGCCCTCGATGAACATAAGTCTGAAACCCCTGCCCTAGTTTAAGCAGTTAGAAGAAAGTAGAGCAATGATGTTTATGTGCCCTTATTCCATATCTGTCTAACAGGCCATCCTTAAACTGTTGGCTCCCTCCCTGCCTGGGAAATACAATCCCATCATTACACTGTATATAGATCATATATAAATGCCAAGGCGGGGAGGTGGTAGTTGTCCCAAACTGAACTGGAGGGCCACAGTTTGAGGATGCCTGTGTTACACGTTCAGCTTATCTTTGAATCATTGGTAGAAAACAAACTTTCTAGGAAACAATCGCCGAGGCAAATCTTCATTATATGAGCTGCAAGCAGGGATCAATATTATAGGATGAGGTTTTTATTAATGAAAGCAATCCCACCCTCATTAACTGCAAGTCAATTCTAGTTGACTGCTACGATGTCACTATAGAGGCAGGGTATGTACGGAAAGTAAAAACTTCAAGGGACTTTCCACACGCCACACTTTCACTTACCTTCGTAATTTATTACAAATACAGATTTCAGGAGCCCCCTAATTATCCTCCATGGGTCATGTCCACTTTGTACGATCTCTAGTACATCATGCGTTAGATGAACATACTACTAGCTAAGGTGAGGTGGGAGTTGAATCTGGGTAAACCATGGAAACTGTCCCTTAGTATTCTGCCTTTAGCTTTTTCTAATTACATGGAAATAATGCCCCATTCTACACAGCATACTATACAGCTAGCAGACTTCATTAATAAGAAAACCCGAACATATGTACCAAGTGCCTGACAAACTAAAATTACTATTCAATAGTTTTCCAGGACTATATAAAGACAAATACCTATCTTTATTATATTGCAATGAATGCAGTTACACCAAACGTTGGCACAGAAAGGGTATTACCAATCTGGACAGTTTTAAAATGCCTGACACCTACGATTGCATTAGTCCTGACGCATCTAGTCTGTTTGGCGAGAACCTTCTTTGTGCTAGGGCCTGTTGGTTGTCGGCGTAGCGCACAAGCTCAGGACTCTTCAATTTCACTAACATTTACTCCGACTCCCTCATACAGGGCGAATGTTTAAGTGATTCTTTACTGTAGTAAAGTGGTACATAAGGCTGTTTATCACTTAAGTTACAATATTCAAGCTGATTTAGGCGAAGAACAAGACACTGTTATAAGCAATAAGTCGGTTTAGAACAATGTTTTGATCTTTTGGAACTTTCAAGGCTCATTGTCTTTACCATTCCACATACTAGCTTTGATAACCATGAGACTACCATCTTTTTATTGTCCTTTATCTTACCTATCTTATACGATGAAACTGACTAGAACTATTTAGCATATGCTTCTTAAGTTCTGCAGCATTTTGTATTGTGTAACTGCATTGTTACTGTTTTGCTCCAAAAAATCAAAAAATGTTAGTTTGTATTTATTTTGTTAGTATTTGAGTAAAGTCCACCTTTCGGCTTTCAGCCTACTTACCTAAATCCTTCTGGGACTTGGATCAGATTAAAAGCATGTCTTGACCAAAATCTGGTCCAAGGGCTCTCTTTCTACATGAGTTTCCAATAGGTTTCCGGTACTTACTGGACTAGAGGTACGGAATTACAGCTCTATCTTCATATTCTACCCTCCAAAGTTTGGATTGGGTTAAGGTTCATGGGGACTGTGTCTTACGCTGAGGCCAATACAGCAAACTCTACTCTCTTGTCATTGAATCTGATTTCTTCTCCAAACATTGACGTGCTGCTTCAGGTCGTTGTCCTCGCTGGAACCACTGTCGTCCTTTTCATCCCATAGTACTCAGTGTGTATGAAGTAACTCGCATCTTGTAGGACGAATCACAGTAGAGTCTCAAGCATGAGGTCACCATTGATCGGTGGTCCAAGTATTCCAACATATTTGGCTCGTTAAAACATCCCACGATATTATCAGGCTTCTTTAGTCCACCGAATCGCTGGACAGTTTCATTCAATTTCTCAAATCCGTTAGTCCTAATTATTCGACGCAACCCATCTCTTGGCCCCATTCAGAGCCCAGTATATTGACTTTCACCTCATCGCTCCAAATCACCTGTTTCCATCTTCCTCATTTTTCATACTTTTTGCAATTTGAGCCAACACTTCCTGTATGAGATCTTGAAATCAAGGATTCTTATCACCTTTTTTCAGGTATTTTTTTTCTACATTTTCTCAGTTCCTTGACAGTCACATTAGTTTGTGTTGCTAATGTGCAAATTCATTAACAAACTGACAAATGGGTGGCCTTTAGAAACCAGCGTCAAACGGTCGAAAACCAGAGCTACCTAATCAATCGACTCATAGCAGACACTATCAAAGTGGCTCCATCATACAAATTCAAGCATCCGGAGCTACTCTGACCTTCCTGCACTGACAAGACAAGCAGCGCTGCGGCTTTGGTTAACACCCTTTGACTCCAGTTATTGGGAACCGCCCATTTGTCAATATATTTATTAAAATGTAAATTGGACAAGCAAAATAATGGGGCTAATTTCAAGCAGCAGAAGAACATATACAAAAAATGCTCTGCATTAAATGGTGAGGAGGAATTGATATTGAAGGAACACTACCATTACACGTTTTTTTCACATACTGACAAGCTATGTGTGACTAATATATGACATTTTGTAAAAATTAGGTGGTTACACTTCCCCTATGTACATTACCTCCTGGTTTGTCTCTATGACTTTCCCTCTGTGAAGTCTGATAGCCTGACAGTGTTAATTGCTTGATAGTTCTCTTCCTGGTCCACTGAGGCCCTGAGAGAGGTTAAGTGTTATCAGCAACACCTGATAAGGCTATGTTCACACAGCATAATTGTGGGGCGTACTCCCACAACGGGGGAGGGAGGGACGGCAGCCCGCCGGCCCAAAGACATGACATTAACTGTTCAACGTATGCGGTAAAGCGGTCCGCGAATAAGGGGACATTTCAGTTTCTTCCCCCAGGCGTACAATTACGATCGTATTGTACGCCTGGAGAGAGGAGGCGTAATCCATAGTTCTCTATGAAAACTGCGGATTACCGTAATTTTGGCGCGCATCTTGCTCATATTAGAGCGCAAATACGATGCAAAATTCGTGCCCAGCAAAATTACCGCCCGTGTGAACTATAGCCTTAGAAGTGTGAAGGGAAAGCTGGCCCCCCTCCTTGCAGTCATTTAATTTATTGACTCCTTTCATTGTCCATTTGTCAGGTCTAATTCTTTTCTAGGCCTGTCCAGAGAGTAAAGAGCAATCATTGTGTCATTACCTACTATTTATAATGAGACTACATGCAGAGAAGCACTTGTTGTGGCACCAACAGAAAACTGAAATTAGTCTGTCCTATTCAAGAGTTTATTTCTTTACTACGGGATCACAGCTAGGACAAGAGGAGTATTGTTTAATTGCATAGGACAGCTGAAGTAAAACAAAAAGTGCCCGAAATTCTAAAAAAAAAAATAGTTTAGCAGGAATATTGATTTTAACAAATATACTTGGAAGTGTTGCATTAACTTTTTTGGAAGCATGAAAGGTGCTCTTCACAGAGGGTTTCCTGCCCTCAATAAGAGATTCATCAACGGCATAAACAGTAAATAAAAAAATGCTTCATACATTTAACTTTGATTGATTGGTTGTCAATCATCGGGATTCTATAAGTGTTTGCTTCCATTATACAAAATACCATTTTTACAGCTGGGAAAGCCCCTGTAAATGCCCTATGTAAGAGGTACTATGATAATGTACTCAGGGTCTCATCTAAAGAAGAAACAAAAATTCCCAAGCAGCTCCAGGTCAGCTGTCCCCAGTGTTGTGGCAGCAGATGCACTCTATATGATATGGTCACACTGAGACTCCCTGGCCACAGGCTGACTCACCATTTCCAGGCACCAGCTGGGATATGGGTCCCAGTGTCACAGATAGTGAATAGAACAGGACAGGTGTCAAAGCAGGAAAATTCTCTCCATAAGCCAATAAGATACACGGAATGCCAAGGAAAAAAGGACAAACCACATTTCAGGAATGAAATAAAAATGAGGCTTGCATTCATTAGACAGCTGACAATTCAGCTAATGGCACTGGAAATACATAAACATTTGCCTTCATATGACAGCTAATTAACTGTGCGATTATATCAAAATCATCGTAAAAAATAAAACAATAACGCAACAAGAATTTTAGAGAAAATCAAGGTAAAACAGGGTTTGAGATGGGAAAAACCTTTTTATTCATAAAAGGAATTCTTATTTTACTGTTAAGTCGGTGGGTGCTCTTGTAACAGATATCTTACAGAAGATACCTCACTTGCTCCCAGACTCATTAGACTCTCCCTCCACCTTCCACCAGCTTCAAAAAGCGAACCTGCAAAGCCCCATCTCTTCAGGATGAGCCTAATAACTACAATACACTCCCGCTGAAAAACCCATCTCTTTGTCAGCATCAGCCTTCTATATAACTACAATAAAATCCCGGGCTGAAAAAAACTCATCTTCTTCAGGATAGTCCTAATAACCTACAATAACCCCCGAACTGAAAACCCATACTCTTCAAGTGATAGTCTATAACCTTCACTAAACCCCGCTGAAAACCCATCTCTGTTCAGGATAGCATATTAAAACTACCCATAAAACGCCCCGCTTGGAAGAAAACCAATCCTCATTTAGGGATAGCCTGAATAACCGTTAAATAACCAGCTGATAAGAATCTCTCTCCTCCAGCTCATAGACCTATGTAACCTACAAATAAACCCCGCTGAAAAACCATCTCTCTTCTAGGGTAGGCCTATAATATACCTCAATAAACCCGCTGAAAAGCCAATCTCTTCAGGATTAGCTATAACTAACAATAACCACGCTTGAAAACCACATCTCTTCAGGAATAGCCTATAGAACCCTACCACTAACCCCGGCTGAAAAACCCATCTTCTTCAGGTTAGCCGGTATAACCTTACATAACCCCGCTGAGAAAGCCCATTCTCTTGTCAGGATAGTCCTATAATACTACAATATACTCGCTTTGAGAAAACCCATTCTACTTCCAGGCATAGCATGCTATACCTACAATAACCCCGCCTGAAAAACCCCCCCCCATCTACTTCAGGATTAGGCTATAACCTTATACACTAACCCAAGCTGAAAAACCCGATCTCGTCAGGTTAAGCGCATTATAACCTACAATAACCCGCTGAAAAACCATCTCTGTCAGGATAGCATATTTATACGTACCATACTAACCACCGCTTCTTGACCAAAACCCATCTCTTAAGGATAGCCTTTAAACCCTACAATAACCGCCGTCTCGATAAACCCATCTCTTCAGGATAGCTACCATATAACCTACAACACAGCCCGCCTGAATATACATACTCTTCAGGATCAGCCCCTCATATAACCTACAATAACCATGAACTGAATAACCCAACTCTCTCCAGCAAGTAGCCTTCATAACGCCTACAACCTATGCCCGGCTGAAAACCCATCATCTTACAGTGATAGCCTTATACACCTTACAATAACCCCGACTGAATAACCCATATCTTCGAGGATAGCCTGCATAACCTACAATGAACTCCGTGCTGTATCAAAACCCTATCTGATTCGGGATAGCCTATAACGGCTACAATAACGCCCGCTACTGAACAACCCATCTCTCAGCAATAGCCTTATATCCATAAACTAACCCTGCTGATTACCATCTCTTCAGGATAGACCATCCATATCCTACAACGTAAGCCCTGCCTGAAAACCCATTCTCTTTAGGATATGACTATAAACCTACTATGTAACAAAGATGTGACAAACCCATCTCTCCAGCATAGCAATATAAATACAACATGCCCGGACCTTGATAACCCCATATCATTCAGGATTTGCATTACGAGTTAACCTATCAATGAACCCCGCTGAAAAACCCAATCTCTTCAGCCAACAAAATAGCCCTTGATTAACCTACACTAAGCACCGCTGAAAACAACCCATCTCTATCAGGATAGCCTCATAACTCTAATATAACCCACGGCGCTAGAAAATCCATATTTCATAGGGATAGCCTCAGTTACATATGACTGTAACACCTTCTAACATCCGCTAGAAACCCTATCTCTTCTGATATAGTCCCTCATTTTAATACCTACTAATAAACCCACTGAAAAACCCATCTTTTCAGGTTTGCCTAATAACTACAATAACCCCGGCTGAAAAACCCATTATTCAGGATAGGCCTCTTATCTAACCACCAATACCGCGTCTCTGAAAATCCATCTCTTCATGATAGCCTATAAACCTACACCTAATCCACCGCTGGAAAAGCCCATCTCTATCATGTTGAACTAGCCTGTAAACCTTCGAAATGTAAAAAAAACCCCGCTGTAAAAACCACTTCTCTCTCAGACAGTAAGCCATAGATTTAAACCGCTACACTAACCCCGCTGAAAACCCAATCATCGCCTTCAGGGATAGCCCTTTTAATAGGCGATAACCTACAACAAACACCCGCTGAACATACCCATCTCTTTCAGGATAGCCATATATAGGCCATACATATAACACACCGACATATCTGCTAGACACGACACCGCCTTACTTCTCCAGGCGACTCCCTGGCCTCTGTCAATAACCCTAGACAACAAAGCCCGCTGAAAAATCCATCTCTTTCAGGATAGCTAAATAACCTACAATAACTCCCGATTGAAAACCTCATGCACTTCCAGAAAGCAAGTGAGCCCTAGTTCGTTTCGTATAATAATACTCGATCTACCACTTAACCCGCTGAAAACCCATCTCTTCAGGATAGCCTATAACCTACACTAACCCCGCTGAAAACCCATCTCTTCAGGATAGCCTATAACCTACAATAACCCCGCTGAAAACCCATCTCTTCAGGATAGCCTATAACCTACACTAACCCCGCTGAAAACCCATCTCTTCAGGATAGCCTATAACCTACAACAAGCCCGCTGAAAACCCATCCCCTTTGGATACCTTAAAAACCTAAAAACAAACCCGGGTGAAAACCCCTCTCTTTTAGGGTACCTATAACCTACAACAAGCCCGCTGAAAACCCATCTCCCTTTAGGATAGCCTAAAACCTACACTAAAACCCCCTGAAAAAAACATCTCTTCAGGATAAGCCAAAAACCCACACAAACCCCGCTGAAAACCCAACCCCCAGGAACCCATAAAAACCCCCAAAAACCCCCCGCGAAAACTCATCCCTCAAGGGTAGCCCATAACTTTACAAATAAACCCCGGGGGAAAACCATTTTCTTTAGCATAGCCTATAACCTACAAAAAAACCCCGCTTGGGAAAAACCCCCCCTCCCGCATAGCCTATAACCAACAAAAAACCCCCGCTGAAAAACCCCCCCTCTCTTCAGAATAGCCCCATAACCCCACAAAAACCCTGGGGAAAACCCCTCCTTCAGAAAAGCCTAAAACCCAAAAATAACCCCGGGTTTAAAAAACCCTCTCTTTAGGATAGCCCCATAACCTACAATAACCCCCCCCCTGAAAAAACCCATCTTCTTCAGCCAAACCTATAACCTACAATAACCCTTTCCCGAAAAACCCCCTTTTCTTCAAAAATAGCCAAAAACCTCCTAACCCCGCTGAAAACCCATCTCTTTAGGGGAAACCCATAATCAAAAATAACCCCCCGGGTGGGGAAAAACCCCCCCCCTTCAGGGTAGCCTATAACCTACCTAACCCCCCCTGAAAAAACCCCTTTTCTTCAGCCCAAAACCTATAAACCCCACTAACCCCCCTGAAAACCCATCTCTTCAGGGAAAACCAAAAATCTTTCAATAACCCTTTGGGGGAAAACCCCATCTCTTCAGGGTAAACCTATAACCTAAAAAACCCCCGAAAACCCATTTTCTTCAGGATAGCCTATAACCTACACTAACCCCGCTGAAAACCCATCTCTTTAACATTTGGCCCAAATAACCTACCTAACCCCGGGTGAAAACCCATCTCCTTTAGGATAGGCCAAACCTACAAAACCCCGCTGAAAAACTCCCCCTTCAGGATAGGGCCCAAACCTACAAGGAAGGGGTATGGGTTTACAAAGGCGTAAATTTCAGCATGGGACAAAAGCCGCAATGCGCTGGTTTTTTGGGAGTCCGAGCGATCACGCATAATTTCCCAAAAAACGGGGGTTGGCCCGGGAGCCCACCGGCCCCATTGACATGCAATGCTACGGCGAACAAATTTACATTCAATTTCTCCCCCGCAAGTTAAAAAAAACATCAATTGTAGTGCGGGGGGGACAAAAACTTAAATTTCCCAAAATTCTCTATGAACAAAAGGATTTACCGTAATTGCGGCGCGCAATTTTACACAAAATAATGCGCAATACGCGGCAAAATGCACGCCAAAAAATCCTGTAAACATACCTTTAAACCCCGCTGCCCCCTACCCCACCCCGCAAAAATGTATTTTTCCCCTTTCCTTCCCGTCTCTTTTTCCCCCTCTCCCCCCTCCCCCAGGGGTTTTTAGTTATTTATTGTTGTTACTTTTACTTTTTTTTTACATATGTTTTTTTTAAGTAAACCCCCCCCGTTTGGGGAAAGTACAGCTCCGGGTTAATGGTGCTTTAAAATAAATAAAAACAAAAAAATTTTTTTTTAAAAAACAACATAAAAAACTTGAAAAACCCCTTTTAAAAGGGGTTGTCTCCCCCTACAAGGGTTGCTTTTTAAACTTAAAGATCTTTTCAAAAACAAAATCCCCTTTGCAAA
Organism: Phyllomedusa bahiana; assembly: GCA_025379985.1. Classification (NCBI taxonomy): domain Eukaryota; kingdom Metazoa; phylum Chordata; class Amphibia; order Anura; family Hylidae; genus Phyllomedusa; species Phyllomedusa bahiana. Next base: position 111,123 of record JAODAL010005807.1, read on the forward strand.
ATTTTCCCCTTAACAATTACCCTACCTATTCCAAATATCCCCTCTTTATGGGCTGCACAACTCCTCAGGTCGCTATATAAAGCCCCCAAAAAAAATTTTTTGATCCTCATGATACTGTTCCCGCACTGGTTTCCCAAAGCTACAACCGGGTTTTTACGCACCTATAAAGCCCGTAAAAAATGGCCCGAATTGAAAATGGGAAAACCCAAAAAAACAGGGCTGAGGTAAATAAACAAATTTTTGAACAAACCCCAAAACCCTTTTAATTTTTTCTAAAGGAAGTTTCTATTAAAAAGCTTTTTTGCCCTTTTTGGTATTGGATTAAATTGGGGCCCGGGAGCTTCTCCGCCTCTTCCCCCCCCCCCCTTTTAGCACACAGGCAGCTATCCCGGGGTTGCTGCTAGAGTTAAACCCCGTGTGTGGCCTGCCCAGAAGGTTTTAAAGATTGCAAAAAGCAGAAAGCTTACATATCTTTCCCCATCTGCTTAGCTTACATTTTTCCCCCCAACTCCACAACAACAAACAAAACCCCCCAAACAGAGGCAAAAGCTTCAAAAATGGTTACCAGGATGTGGGCCCCCAACGCATGGGAAATGTTCACAAACCCGTTTTAGTTTTTATTATAGTTACAGCTCCAAAAGACATCATAATTTTAGTAACAAACAGGGGCACTGCTGTCACATCCCCCATTGATCACCCATCTCTGCTCAATCGTTTAAAGAGGGGGGAAGCAGGCACACACAGGGGTTAACCCAACAGAAGGACACAGAAAGGGCCCGAGGGCCTTCTCCCCCCCTCCCCCCCCTCCACTCAGGGAACATTTTGTGCAGGAGGGGCTCTCGGCCCCTGACCTTCCTTTTAAAGGTGATTTAGTCCCTTCAACCTTTACAGCCAGAAAATAAGGACAACAGGTTTGGCTGTATAGAAATTTTTAGAAGCTGAGGCACTCCCATGAACAGGGGGTTTCTAAAATCATTTGACATTTGTAATGGGAAAATATAAAAGCAAAGCTCTTGTTTTTTAAAATCCTTTTTAAATTTAAAACCCCAAACAAATTTTAAACCCAGAAAACCCCTTTAAGGATATTTGTTCTTTGTTTCATTTTGAAGGCCATAACATTTTGTTTTATTTTTCTCTCACTGTAGCAGGATTATTTTTTGTGTAACGAGTAGTATTTTTTACTGCACAATTTGGGGTAAAAATGACTTGTTAACGTAACCTTTATTAACTCTGGAAGAAAAGGAAAATAAAATAATAAAGTAAAATTTAGCACCATTCACTTTGCAGTATACTGTAGTTTCGCCTTATTCTGCAGGTTAGTTTAATTCTGACTATAGCAAATCGTTAAAAGTTTTTTATATTTTTTAGTGTTTCTGTACGAGGAAAAAACACAGGGGTTTTGCCATGGGTGTAATTGGTTTTACCGGGGGGATGCTCCAAAAAGGGTTTTTTAAAACGCTTTTTTTTTAAAAATATGTCCCTTAAAAAAAAAGTGAAGGGCCCCTGAACAAAAACTGCTTTACCTCCCTTAAATTACTTAAAAGCTTGCATTAAAAATAAAGGGCCAGGCCGAAAAGACAAGAGCCCCTGGGCCCGGCTTGTGCAAAGGGGAAAAATTCTTATTGATGACAGGAAAAATGAACAAGCCCTTTCCCAAAGGGGGTGTTTGGGGGAAAAGGGGTTTTTTTTGTATACAGAATCCCCCCAAGTTGTAGTGTTAATTTTTTGATAAAATTGCACACAATTTCCCCTTTTGCAAAGCTCGTGCTCTGATCGTCTCTCTCTCTTTTCTCAGCTCACTTGCTTTTTTTTTCTTTTGCTTCTTAAGGGGAAAACCACTTTTTTTTGCAAATCCCCTTTAAAAGAGGGTTTTTCTACTTGCAAAAATTCCCCTCTTTAGGCCAGTTTGGGAGCTCCAAAAACCATCCTCAGAGAACAGGAATACGGCCGTGCTTGCCCAGTTCTCCCTGTTCATTTTTATTGGAGTTTTGAAAACAGCGACGTGAGTGTGCTTGGGTATATTCGGAGTTCCCACACACATAAGAGTTACACAAGCGCTTTCTGAGGCTGACTCAGCCGGCCTCAGAAAAGATTTTGTGGAGTGGCAAAACCCCTTTAATAATAGTAAAAAATTATTTTGTGCTGCTGCATTTAATGATGCATTTTTGTTTTTCCATCAATGAAGCTGTGTGAGGGCTTGTAGCATGAGCTGCTGTATGTATCGGTACCACTTTGGGTACAAATATTTTTTGGTCTTAAATGAAGACAGGATAAATAAAACAATAACAAATTAATGCTACAGATGGATCACTATGGATAAAGGCAATACCAGATACATGTACATTTTTGTTTATATTTCTATATAATAGTTGACAGTGAGTTTGTTTCATTTTTATTATTTTAGATGTGTTTGCTGTTTTATTAAACTTTTTTTGTAAGTCTCTCAAGAGGACTTGAACATAAAATCATTTGTTGACTCCATTATACAATGGAAAACTTCGGTATGGAAGTTTTATGCCTGTAATTCTTACAGGCATCCAGGCAGGGCCTAAAAGTTGTATGAGGGTGGAAGACCTGTAAGGCCTCAATGCAGCTGCCATTGCAATCCATCAGCATCCTACAATTGCAACACGATGGGGGAATGGATATGGACAGACAGAGGAAGCCTTCTCTCTCTGTTAAACAATTAAATGGGTGTTCTCACCAAGCTGTTTCACAGAGCCTGCTCTTCACAGCCAACTGCGCAGGCCGTGGGTGGTTCTATAGCAATGATTGGTATATCAGCTTTGCTATTTTGAGCTGAGCCTGTAAGATGGACATTGGTGATGGAAGGGGCTAAATAGCATCACCTTTGCGGAATTCCAAATTAAGTGAGTGAAATGTGGATTGCAAATGTATCTTGACATGGATTAGGTGATGAAGTCTACATCAAAATCTGTTGTGTGATCACAACCTAATAAAAACTTTAGTTGTATAGCACAACCATGTCTGCTCTTCTGCAATGTACATTAGTCATGTTCAGTTAAGTGTCAAGTGCTTAGGTTTTAATGAACACATCTTGGCGATATGTTCATAATCAATCACATTGAATCTGTTAAGGCTAGTAAGCTAACACATGGCCTATATCGCTGCAATCTTACATTCCTAGCCTGCTCCTCTTAAGCCTTGAGAAAGATCTGTTGTCTAGGGTTATAACATAAAGCTGTTCTTTGACTACTCCTGTGCCGAAACTTCAACCATCTAGTAACTCGCCGAGTGTCATCCAAAATCAACAAACGCTACTGGACCCATACAGGTCAACAGTCTTAATGTTCCACTGCGCACATGGGAATGTAAAGCATGACATATCCAAGAATGACATTGTATATAGACTAATCTCAGTAAGCTGCAATGTCTGCTCAGTCCCTGTTCCAAATTTCAGTGAACTCCAGAGGCATTCTGCACTTTATTCACAAAAATGAACAACATCAGTTATAGAATATCTACCACCAAGGGCACATCCACACCTAAAATAGAGCTCACACTAACCAACACCTAAAAGCTACAACACACACTATACCCCTATAAAAATTACTATCACAACCTATTTGTATAACAAGGGATGGCTATGATAGTCTGCTATGGAATTAAAAGGAAAGATTGCAGGCTTATTTTACTTTAAGGCCTTGTCCCCACAGCACGGGTTTGCCACCGGTTTTTCAGACGGTTTTTGGTTTTGAAAACCATCTGCAAACCTGCTGACAAACTTTTACACGGACCTGAATGGAAAATCTGCGCAGCGGTCCCAACTGCATGGGTTTTCCGCCCGGCGGTTTTTCAGACCACCACCAGCGGTCCAAAAAACATAGAACATGTTTATTCTTCCGACCGGTTATCTGAACATGTCAATGGGAGGAGCCGTCCCCCTGCGGCCATGTGCACAGCCAAAAAAACAGTACAAATACCGGTCAGATAAACCGACCGGAATTTGTCCTGTGCCGTGGGGACGAAGCCTAACACTGATCATACCTGGGCCTCAATGATAAAATACCAAAATTGTCACTTTTAAAAAAAATTTTTATAATACGGAACAAGTGGAACTGTAAAGTTATTCTAAACTATTGCATTGCTTAGTCATGGCTTAGTCTATGGCTAGATTCAGGCTCGGACTGGGCCCCCGAGGGGCCGGGGAATCCCCCGGTGGGCCCCCCCCCCGAGCCGCTGTGGGCCCTGGAGGCAGGCCTCGCTCCCCGGGGCCTCCGTAAGTAAAACAAATCACGGAGCTGACAGAGACGCACACAGACACACACAGCCAGAGCACAGAGCCCTGCATAAGGGGTTTCTGTGACATGTTCACTCAAATAATCAAACTATAACTTGTGAATTCTGTATACAAAAGAGAACACCCCATTCTACACAAACAGCTTGAAAGCTTCTTCATCAGATAAAGCAGGGATCTAATAACACTACAGCTAGTTATTCTGTATACAAAAGAAAACATAATTGCTACCCTTGCCCTTTAAAAGACCATTCATTCTGCCTGTCATCAGATAAGAAGTGATTCACGCAAGCTCGGCCTTTCAGCTCCTGGTCATGACTAGGGAAGCTTTGAGGGAACCAAGGGGGATTGAGAAATGCTGTAGCTCTCAGAGTTTTCACTTTTTTTAATCACATATATTTAGAAAAATGGGTTAAATACCCATTTTTGAGGGTTCCCCCCATCAACATTACATGGTGGCAAAACCCCTTTAAGGGGGCCCGGTTACCCTAAAGGGGAGCCCTGGTTACCCTAAAGGGGGGGGCCCTGGCTAATGAAAGGGGGGCCATGACTACATAGGGAGGCCCTGGCTAATGAAAGGGGGGCCCTGACTAAAAGGGGCCGGCTAATGAAAGGGGGGCCTGGCTACAAAGGGGGCCCTGGCTAATGAAAGGGGGGCCCTGACTACCTAAAGGGGGCCCTGACTACCTAAATACTAAAGGGGCCCTGACTACCTCCACAGTAGCCAAGGGGGGGGGGGCTGACTTCCTGCACACTAGCTAAAGGAGGCCCCTAACTCCCCTGTAACCCCCTAAATGGCCCAAAACGCCTGTATATACCTAAAAAGAGACCCTAACTGCCTAAAACTATAAAAGAGACCCCTAACTCCCTGTATATACCTAAAGGAGGCCTTAAACTCCTGCAACTTTTAAGGGGAAGGCCCTTTACTGCCTGTATACTACCTAAAGGAGGCCCTAACTCCCGTTATCCCTAAAGGGGGCCCCTAACTGCTTGCAGCCTATAAAAAAGGGGAACCTAATCCCTACAGTTACCTAACGGGGGAAAACCTTACCACCCTACCTAAGGGGACCCCCCAAACCTAACGGCCATCTACTTCCTAACGGGGGGCCTGCTTATCACGGGGGTTTTTCCCTACCCCCCCCTGGAACTGTATAGGCTTCTAATTATGGCTTGTACCTGCTCTCCCCCCCCTGGCAGTTTGTACAAAGGGGGAAAAAAGGGTAAAAAGATGCTGGAAAAGTGAGGATTTGATATTTGTGGTAATTTCGGGGGGAAATGGGGGGGGTTTTTTGGGCGGGGGGAAAGATGCAAAAAAAGGGGAATAAGAAACTCAAGAGAAGAAAACTCATCAGATAAACATCTCCGGAGCCCCCCCGATTTCGGGGGTTATTTTTACTTCATTTTGGGGGATCAGTGTTGTTTTCACGTAATGGATGTGCCTGAGCTGGTGTCTGCCCTCTATGGTCTCTATAGGGTGGTTTGTAGGTTATACCTGACTGGGCTTTCTCTATGGGGGTTCCATAGGGGTTTGTGGGTATCCTGAGTGGTGTCTGACCTCTATGTGGTCTCTATTGGGGGGGTTGTATTTATACCTGGGGTTCTGACCTCTATGTTCTCTATATGGGGTTTGTGGGTTATCCCTGACTGGTGCTGACCCTTGGGGTCTCTATATGGGTTGTTTGAAGGGTTATACTGGCTGGTGTCTGACCTCTTTTTTTTTATGGGGTAGTAGTTATACTGAGGGGGGTTGTGTGGTTTTATGTGGTGTTGTAGGTTTATATAAGCGGTGAGAAATTATGTTGGTTTTATTGGGGGGGGGGGATCCTAGGGGGGTGTCTGATTATGTTGTTATATGGGGGGGGGTTGTAGTTTAAAGAGGGGTTTTGCCCTCTTTTTTCCCTTGGGGTTTGTAGGGTTATATAAGGGCGTTTTAGTGGAGGTCGGGTTTTGTTGTAAAAGGAGGGAAATTGTGGGGGTAGGGGTTAGTTTTTTTGGGGTGTTTATTTTAGAAGGTGGGGGTGGGGGAAAGGGAAAATGGGAAGGGGATTTTGTATGGGTGGAGGGGATATTGTATTGGGGGGGGGGGGTATTGATGTGGGGGGGGGGGGATTTGTTGTGGTGGAGGGGATTTGTAGTGGGGGAGGGGAAAATTTTGTATTGGGTGGAGGGGATTTTGTATTGGGGGGAGGGGGATTTTTTATGTGGGTGGAGGGGATATTGTATGGGGGGGAGGGGATATTGTATGTGGGGGAGGGGGTTTGTATGGGGGTTGGGGGGGGATTTGAAAAGGGGTGGAGGGGGATATTGTATGTGGGGGGAGGGGATTGTTGTGGGTGGAGGGGGTATGTGGGGGGGGGATAGTAGTGGGGGGAGGGGGATATTTTGTGGTGGAGGGGGGAATTGTTGGGGGTGGGGGGGGTTTTGTGTGGGGTGGGGGGGAAATTTGTATGTGGGGGGGGGATTTGTAGTGGGGGGGGGGGATATTGATGGGGGGAGGGATATTTAGGGTGGGGGGGGTATTGATGTGGGTGGGGGGGAATTGTATGTGGTGGAGTGGGGTATTGAGGGGGTGGGGGGGGATTTGTATTGGGTGGGGGGGGATTTTTGTATGTGGGTGGAGGGGAAATTGTAGTGGGTGGGGGGATTTGTATTAGGGGGGGGGGGATATTGTAGTGGGGGAGGGGATATTGTATGTGGGGGGGGGGATTTTTTAGTGGGGGGAGGGGATATTGTTTTTGGGGGGTGGAGGGGGATTTGAAATGTGGGTGGGGGGGGATAAGGTATGTGGGGGAGGGGGATATTGTATGTGGGTGGGGGGGGTAATGTATGGGGGGGGGGAATTTTGATGTGGTGGTGGGGATATTGTATGTGGGTGGCGGGGGTTTTTGTTTGGTGTTGGGGGGGTTTTGTATGTGGGTGGGGGGGTATGGTGGTGGGGGGGGGGGAGTTTTTTTGTGGGGGGAGGGGATTTTGTATGTGGGGGGAGGGGATATTGTATTGGGGGGAGGGGGTATTGATTGGGGGGTGGGGGGGGATTTTTTGTGGGTGGGGGGGTGTTTATGTGGGTGGAGGGGGTTTGATTGGGTGGGGGGGAAATTTGATGTGGGTGTGGGGTTTGTTTTTGGGTGGGGGGGGAGTTTGTTGTGGGGGGGTGGGGTTAATTGTTTGGGGGGGAGGGGGATTGTATGTGGGTGGAGGGGGGATTATGGAGGGAGCTACTTAGCCCTGTTTTAATGAATGTGAACTGAAAAGTGTGAGATAGCGATATGTGTCATTGTATTTACTAACAATACGTTCTGTTTTGACACGTATTATGTGGTAAAAAGGGCGCATTATGTCCGAGAGGCCGGAATATTTTCATGTACAGTAGGGTGGGCCCCCCCCAAATCAACCCCCTGTGGGCCCCCGACCCCCCCGTCCGACACTGGCAATTTTTTCCATTTTCTCCCCAACAATTTTAACAAAAAAAATATTTTATTAACGATTATAAAATATAAAATATATCCACTGCAAACAACCGTAAACCGAATGTTTAAATTTCACATTTCTTACATGTTTAAGGAATTTCTATGCTAACATTCCAACAGCTATAGATAAGATATAGTTGGGACAACAGTGACAGCTAGTGGCAATGTTCAGAAGGGCTGACTTTAACATGAGTTGCTGAATATGCTTTTTCAACTCTGAAAATGTCGGCTCTGAAACGACGTTGAATTTACGCCTAAAAACATGGGTTTTGGCCGCAGTTTTGTCATTTCAGATGTGAGTTTCAAGCTGAAAATTTAGACATATTTGCTGAATCCCTTTTTGGGTATTTCACCAAATCACCTTTTTTCAGTAAATAAGCATTATTTCACAGCAGAAAGCACAATTTTTAACATGTTTTCGATTTTTTATGTCTCCTTTGCTGCTTATTTTCATGCTTTCTTTCAGTACAAATAACTTCACTGCACTTAACCGTATTGCATTTAGCGTATTTTTCTGCAGAGCGTAACTTGGCAACTTGCACAAAAAAACTCAACTGTGTGCCTGGTGCGCGCTTATTCCTATTTAAAACAATAGGACATGCTAGTTTTTTGCACACATTTTGACTAGCAATCCCGAAAACTAAAATTCTGCATGCAAAAAGACAGCATGAAAACCCATATCTGTTCTTTTTTAGCACTGATTTTTTTTTCAGTGCTGAAAAAGACAGCGCTATGCACTGTTTTTCCACTGAAAACAACGTGTGGTGGATAGCAGTCTATTTTGGACCATGTTGCTGTTTCAGCACTGAATCTGCTTTAAAAAAAAACTGTTTTAACCTCCCTAAGTAAAGACTAATATTTTATTATCCCTAACAATCAATATATCTTGGTGTGGGCTTTGACCCTTCATATGCAAAGCACGTTAATCTTGATCAGTGACTGTAGCTGCTAAGTGGTCATTAAGATTCATTTTGCGGGCACCATGAAATGAGGCTATTGTGATGTTAGGAAAAATGGGCTGTCATTTGTATGAGGCTACAGTAGGGGGCCCGGGTGTTATGTTTTTGGGGCATACTTTTTTAAAAAATATTTTTTATTATTTGCTGTAAGGGGGCCCTTTACAGGCTTATTTTGGGGGCGGATTCAGCCGTATGCTGCCAGCCATTACGGTAATCCACATTTACAGAAAACTATGGGTTTCCTCTCTCCTCTCCCCTCGGCGAATCCGCCCCGGGGGGAAAAATGACTGCACATTAAACCCGGCGGATACCACCGTGGTAATGGCGTCTTAAGGCCGGCGAGTGCCGCCCCCCCCCCCGGACAACCGTAATTGCGGGCAAAATCCTCCCGAATTCGGCTTGAAAAAGCCGGTTAACGGGCCCAAAATAATAAGTTCTGCCCAAAGGCCCATACACAAACTGGGGTTGTTCTTTCTTGAACAAAAAATGGCAGGCCCTCTGAATTTGCCATGAACACCTGGGGTATTTCTGATGTTGGAAGCTGTGGTCAGATGAGACAAAAGTAGCTCTTTGGGGTTTTAAATCAAAAATTTTATTGCAAAATACAAATACATTTATTAATTTTAAAAATGTGTTTTTTTGGATTTTTTTTTGGAAAAATTTCCCATCTCTCAAAGCTAAAATTTCCTCCTTTAAAAATTTAGACTGTTCATGTCTTTTCTGTGGGGGAAATTACCACAACAGCAAAGGGATCAAATAATTATTTCCTTCACTATACATTTACATAACAATTTTTTAATCTTTTTAAACAAACAAAAGCTAAATGTTATCCTTATGAAAAAACACATTGCCCCTTGTAAAACAAAATACCAAAAAAAAAATTTCCCAAGTTTATCAACATACAAGTGGCTGGCACGTAGCTTTTGTTAGGCTTCTATAGTTAAGTGTTTCTGTTCTATGCCAGTAGTTGAGTTATTGTGTTGTGGTGTCAGGTGTCAGTGATACATAGAGATGTCACATTTTTTCTGTCTGAGCCAGAACAGTCATGGTTGGCCAACCAACAACACCTAGCTTGCCAGGAAAAACATACCATGGTTGGACAAACACTAACTTGCTGAAATAATGCTATTATCTATTCAATGAGGTATATAGTTACACAAACTTTCTAATAAATATGACTGGAGTGTCATCAGTTTTTAGAATGACTCTACATTAGGTAAATGACAACACAATACAAAATAACCATCCTGCCTACTACATTAATAGCAACAAAGATAAATACAATATGGCAGCATAAAATGATAGATACTAGAACCAGAGTGACTTCTTCACAGGTTTCAGAACATGCCTAGAAAACTCTCCTATAGAAGTCACTTGCTATTATTGCCTCTTCTGGCGACTAGACATCTGTATGGGGTAATCGCGCCCCAAGCGGGCTATGGATCTCTATCATATCTATGGTCTTGCTGTTTATCAGTGATACCGTGAGTATACCATTGCTAATTAGTCGCATATGACATTGCCTCCGGTCCGTTTGTGTTGCTACCGGCTCGGCATTGTTTATTGGCCTGATGGTTAGGATTTATGCTATCTTTATGCATTTGTTTATATCTTGTCACTTTGTGCCTATCTGTATTCCTACAATAAATCAGAACATTGTTCAATTCTGTATTTTCTCCCTGATGAACCCTTTGTATTTTTGGGGGGGAAACGCATTGGAGAATTCTTTAAAGGAGTAGTCTTCCATTAGTTGGTGTATACGTACATATTTGGTCAGTTCATCTAGTCTAGAGTCATAGCTTTATCTACAGTTGTTTCTTGGTAGCAGATTCTTTGGTTATTTCTCTAAAGCAGTGGTTTGCTGCAAGTTATCATGGTCTTCTAGGGTTGGATAGGAAGTTTGTGGGTGGGGCTGCCCTTGTCAGGGCGATAGCCCCTCTTTAGGTAAGGTCTGAGTACCCCAGGTTTACTAAAGGGAGTGTTTTTTCTAGTTTTGAATGTATATTATTAAAAGTTACATTTCATAATAGGATTCACTTTGTTGCTGTGATTTCTAAGGTTTATTCTGATTTCATGTCAGATAGTGAGAAAAACATGCATACAGATGTAGAAGACTACAGCTTGACCGTGATATCATGGTTTTTCATGTTATCTGCTCTAATCTGTAAACAAAAGCCATTGAAAAGCATTGAAAAAGTTGAGATAACATTCTTTGCCATGATATCACGGTGCAATATCTGTTTAGTTCTGCTACATCTGTATGTGCCTGTATGTGCCTTTTTACATTGTGTATGTAAACTTCTGGTTTCAACTGTATATATATTAAAAGTTTTTTTTAAATAAGAGCAGTCGCTTGGTCTATTTTTTGCTTGGAGTTAAGAGCGAATATTCGAGTTAAGAGTGAAGGAGAACAGACGTGCATTGCAGCAGCTCTTGCTCAAAAGCTCCTAACAAAAACAAAACCACAAAAATGGGACATAATTTACCAAAAAACTACAAAGCTACACTTACAGCTCAATGGCTGATAGATACCAGCAGCAGGCTTCTATGGCCCTTATGCTGCATGGGAAAAGATGGCAGGTGCCGTTAATTAATGAGCAAATGCTCTAGGTAACATTACATACCAGCATGCAAAAAACCACATTATAACACATGGGAAGACTGCTAAAAATGCAACAATACCTGATGAGAATTGCATATGGATAAAGCGATACAGAGGGTAACGCCATCTGTACAGATACACCATGCTGGGTATCAGCTTATATCACCCACAAACAAAAAAAAAAAAAAAAGTTTGTGGGCAAGCCGCCCAGCACTTAGAAGGTGCACTGCACAAAATACTTGTACCCTAAGCTCCCCAGTATTTTTGGGCAAAAAGATAACATGCTGGGAAAAAATATCAAATTATGAGGTATTAGTTGATACAGTAGCTACAGTAACGCAAGCTCGCAAGCCAACGGCAAGGCTCCTCATGTCTTGCGAGTCCCTACGCTATCAAAAAAAAAAACAAAACCACAAAATTTGGACATAATTTACCAAAAAACTACAAAGCTACACTTACAGCTCAATGGCTGATAGATACCAGCAGCAGGCTTCTATGGCTCCTAATCTATAGCCATCCGTGAATTTCAAATAAGTAATCTGCACTGCAAATCATCTGCCATTACAACAACATTGTGTGAACCCACCTTAAGTGACGGGGGGAAAAAAAGGGAATTTAAGTTTAGCAATCTCCTCCACCTCCATCATCCTCAGAATCTCTGTCTGAATTTCATGGAGAATGCACTTAATTAAACCAGTTTATTTCTTTACATTCTCTTTTGTTATACCTTATACAATATATTTATACAGAATACATGTTTGTTAATAAACATGTAAAAAAAATTCTTGTGGTTTGGGGTGCGTGTAATAGAGTAATGACGTTTCAATTCATTGCTATGGGAAAATTTGCTTTGACATAAGGACAATTTGAGTTAAGAGCAAGGTCACAGAACAAATTAAACTTGTATCTTAAAGGGGTTTTGCCACACAGTAAAAATGATGTGTGAAACTTGCAAACTAAATAATAAACATTTTCACCATTCATCATTACTAAAAATTCTGCACCATTTTTGTTTAAGCTGCTCCTTCAGTGATCAATTGTTTACAGCTCGTCTCCAGGAGATACGACCAAGGCTGAGAGCTCCTTACTCCTGGTCAGACATACTCAGACATCACCTCTCTTCTCAGGCAGCTACTGAGTGTTCAAACCCCGGGTGCTGTCATTCTACTTCTGTACTCCTTAGTAATTAGTCAAACAGTGCAAATAAATAAAAAAGAAACCTCAGTGAGATATGTGCATTGATAAAGAGAAAAAAAAATCCACAGGTTTGGTTCCTGCAGGGATTTGAACCTAGAACCCTTGTGCTGTGAGGCAAAAACTTTACCTCTGAGCTACTCACAGCTTTATACATAAACAGACCTTTCTTTGACTAAAGAGAGGAAAGACATGGTGATTTCATCCTGCTGGGTCACATGATACGCAATTCAAACTAATCACACACAACCCCTTCTGAGCACACAGAGCTGGAGAGCTAAATGCAGGAGGCATGAAATAAGATCATGGCAAAACCCCTTTAAGGTATCACTGTATAATGAAATTCTGCTTTGCTTTCATGTACCATTCAAAAGTACCATTAAGATGTGCAGGTATATTTGGTGTTAATTTCTATAGACTGATGGTAAATCTATTACTTTGGTTTGGCTGTGAAGACTACTCATTAATATAATACAGGGAGGATGATGTATAAGCACATGAGCGAATAATGCACTGGTGCCATTTATGAAAATGTCTTTTGAATGATCCAAGCTCTCTGCAGACGCCATAGGAGCCACACATGATAATGTAGTAAAATACTGCTAGCTTATAGGGATGCAGAGAGCTAATAACATTATCCTGGCAGGTTGGTCTAAAAAATAAATCCTGATTTATCATAAGCTTTGTTAGCAAAGTACTAAAGTCTCATCTTTTGATTTATTATTCCATTCTCAATGCTGGATTCACAGAAAATAGCAATCCCTATGGAGTGATGAAGTATATGTAACTAGCATTATTGTGATATTATTCTCTAAGATAATAGATCAGAGCACTAGCCCTTCACTGACATAACATCTATCACTGGGCACCATCAAACAACAACATATCTATTTCAGGATGAAAGAATAGTATCAGACTTCATGTTAATTTATACCATAGAACCACTGTTCTACACAGGAACACCCAGTACCAGGGTCCTTCAAAAGGAAGCTATAGAAGAACTGACCCTGCCGGAAGAATAATGACAGCTGCAGCAATCTGGAGACAATGTGACAAAAGGAAAAGAAATCTGTGAAGAATGACAAAGCAGCACCACAGTCCCTGTAAATAATAGTATTTCAATCACTATACAGTAGTAACACAGATGGTATCACACTCATTGCAGCATGATATTGAAGCAGCAGGGACCTATACAGTGACACTGCAGAATACTGAAAAATAGCATCATGATCTTTTCATGTACAGCGGTAATAGGTCACTACAGGATTATACTCTAGTACACAAATTATTTTATTCAGTCATGTGAGAGTATCACAAGCTCTATAGAAATGCACAGGCCATGCTCTTTCATCCCTCTCCTCCAATAGTGAGCCCATGTTTCTGTTTCCTCTCAGTACACCTTATCCCTCACACTGCACCAAAAAACACTTAGGGTGACATTTATGAATTTGCATGCATATTTTTTGCCGTATATTGCACCAAAAAACTGCTGGAACGCTGTTCTATAGATGGCACGACACATTTTAATGTGCCTAGACGTGCCAAAGTAAGTTCATCCGAGTCACCAGCCTCAGAAATCGCAGGTTAACAGCAGCTCAGATTAGAGAGCAGGTCAATGCCACACAGAGTTCTAGCAGCAGACACATCTCTACAACAACTGTTAAGAGGAGACTGTGTGCAGCAGGTCTTCATGGTGAAATAGCTGCTAGGAAACCACTGCTAAGGACAGGCACCAAGCAGAAGAGACTTGCTTGGGCTGAAGAACACAAGGAATGGACATTAGACCAGTGGAAATCTGTGCTTTGGTCTGATGAGTCCAAATTTGAGATCTTTGGTTCCAAACAGCGTGTCTTTGTGCGATACAGAAAAGGTGACCGAATGGACTCTATATGCCTGGTTCCCACCGTGAAGCATGGAGCAGGAGGTGTGATGGTGCGGGGGTGCTTTGCTTGTGACACTGTTGTGGATTTATTCAAAATTGAAGGAATACTGAATCAGCATGGTTACCACAGCATCTTGCAGCGGCATGCTAGTCCATCCGGTTTGCGTTTATTTGGACCATCATTTATTTTTCAACAGGACAATGACCCCAAACACACCTCCAGACTGTGTAAGGGATATATGACCAAGAAGGAGAGTGATGGTGTGCTACGTCAGATGATCTGGCCTCCACAGTCACCAGACCTGAACCCAATCGAGATGGTTTGGGGTGAGCTGGACCGCAGAGTGAAGGCAAAAGAGCCAACGAGTGCTAAGCATCTCTGGGAACTCCTTCAGGGGGTTTTTGCCTTCCTCTGGATCAACACCTTAGCACAACAGGCTGAACTAGATGGACGACTTGTCTTTTTTTAACCTTACAAACTATGAAACTATGAACTATGAAGACTGTTGGAAGACCATTTCAGGTGACTACCTCTTGAAGCTCATCAAGAGAATACCAAAGCATCAATCAAAGCAAAAGGTGGCTAAAATATAAGATATATTTTCAGTTGTTTCACACTTTTTGTTAAGTATATAATTCCACGTGTTAATTCATAGTTTTGATGCCTTCAGTGTGAATCTACAATCTTTATAGTCATGAAAATACAGAAAACTGTTGGAATGAGAAGGTGTGTCCAAACTTTTGGTCTGTACTGTATGTGGAAATGCCAGCATGCACCAGAGTTCCCTTTCAAGATCTTTAGTAATACCTGGAGGCTGACTGTAATGTTGAGAGCCAAGTCTGAATTGAAGTTCTTCCAAAATATTAGTATTAGGGCTTGTTCACACGGCGTGTTACACCGCTTTTTAGATCCGTCTCGTGGGACCAACAGGACGGACCCAGAGACGGATCTAAACAATTAGCAGTGAGATTATCACTGCGGGCTATGAGGAGGACGCAGCAGCGTTCACATGAGAGATCGCCGCTGCGTATTTCCCTCCTGCCTGTCGGCTACGTCTTTGAGAGAAATGACATGCAATTCTTTCAAAGACGGACCCGAGCTGCGCTATGGAAACACACAGCGGCGTCTTCCTCATATACTGCAGTGATAAACTCACTGCTAATTGTTAGATCCGTCTCTGGGTCCGCTCTGTCGATCCCCGAGACGGATCTAAAAAGCGCTTGTAACACGGAGTGAAAACGCCGTGTGAACAAGCCCTTATGTTTTAGTACCTTAGTATCTATTTTTTGCAAAACCTATAAGGCATATAAACATACTGTATAGGTGCATACACACTGTGTTAGTATTGATACTTCGAATACTATATACCTACACAGTACTCCAGTCTTTTGGTATTTATGTCTGGAGATATTATTTCTGATACTATCTCTATCTCCTGACATGTCTGTCTTAGTAGATCCTTGTGAGATAACACTTCTGAAGCATCTTCTCTTGTAATTCTATGTTGTGCTGTTCCTTTGTTATGTCTTCTAAAAATGTATAACTGAATCTGGCAGCTGAGCATTACCATTCCAGTCAGGCTCGGACTGACCCACAGGGGAAACCGGTGGGCCCCTGAGCAACGCAGACCTGGAGTTGTTTTTTTTACCTGAATACACATCCTCAGGCGGGGCAAACAAGTATAGAAAGAGAGAGAATAAGTAAAATGTAGAGTATTGGACGCATCTACAGTCATTTACAGTAGCTGTAGGGTGGGCCCCTAAAATAAACTCCACTGGTGAGCCCAGAAACAGATCAACTGGTAGGCCCCTAGAATCACCTCCATCTGTGGGCCTCAGGCACCCCAGTCCTACACGCATTCCAGCTTTCAGAGAGGTGTGGCCATGTAGACAAAGCCTCAGGCCATGTCTACACAACACAAGTTTACCGTCGGGTTAAAAATATTTATATAAGTATTTTGAATCTGCCAAACATCCAATAGTACCCGTGCTGCATAGCCAGCAATTACAAATTCCTGCTGTAGTCTACACAGCACAGATTTTTTACCGTTCGTTTAAAAATTGGGTGGAATATGCAACATGCTGCATGCTCCTCAGGATATCGCCGGATTTCCATTGGATTCCCTCATATTCAATTGTACGGGGCCGACTGCAAATCCGAAAACCGACTGCAGCGTTTGCACAAATCTGCGGCAAAAATGCTTGTCCATGCCCTCGTCATCTCCCGCCTCGACTACTGCAACATCCTTCTCTGTGTCCTCCCGTCTAGCACTCTTGCTTCCCTTCAATCCATCCTCAACTCTGCTCCCGTCTTATCCCCTCTCTCCTCGCTACTCCTCTGCCTCTCCCTCTGCCACACCTTCACTGGCTACCCATTGCCCAGCGAATTCACTTCAAGTTGCTCACCATGACCTACATAGCTCTCCATAACCTCTCCCCTCCATACATCTCTGCCTTAATCTCCAGATATTTCCCTTCACGCACTCTCCGCTCCTCACAGGACCTTCTTCTCTGCTCTCCTCTTATCAGCTCCTCACACAACCGTCTCCAAGACTTCTCCCATGCTTCCACCACACTCTGGAACTCACTGCCCCAACACATCAGACTCTCCTCCACTTTCACCAGCTTCAAAAGCAACCTGAAAACCCATCTTTTCAGGATAGCCTATAAACTATAGTACCCCTTCTGTCACTACACCCTCCACAAACATGTCTGCCCTCACCTCCTGTCTCTTTCCCCCTTCCTTGTAGATTGTAAACCCTCGCGGGTAGGGTCCTCTCTCCCTCTATCCCAGTTGATTGTCACATACTGTCAGCATTGTATGTTATGTTTGTAACCCCCTCGAATGTACAGCGCCCTGGAATCAATGGCGCTGTAAAATAAATAATAATAATAAAAAACCATGGTCCAGCAAAGGTCAAAATACGGTCGGATTTTGGACAGCATTTTGACATTTGCTGTGTAGACCTAACCTAACAGAGGAACGTCATAGCACAGAGTTATAAGAGAAGATGCTCCAGAATTACAGCAGCATTTAATAAAAGAAATATGTCACCAAACTGTGCCATGAATGGTTACTGCCTAGTGTCAAAATATAATATAATATATAATATATATATAACATGCACAATAGCTGAGAAGATAGAGAGCACTGGTCACTGTGACCTTGATTAACTTCTGCAGCTGTGACATATTTATTAGAAATAAAAAGTGCTCTCCATCTCCTTTGTGCAAAATCATTATTTACAATGCAATAACTCTGACCAGTTCTGGCAAGTGCAGTGATTCAATCCATGCAGAGAAGCAAGTCAACAAGTCATGTAAGTGGACTGGCATTTACTGGATAATAAAGCTACTGTACACAGTGCTTAGTGATTGCACCTTTTATGGCGCGACAAAGCACCTCAATATTTACCCAAAGACAGGTGAGCCGATAAGCTGATTTTACTAGCAGGGTTCATTTACTTAAGAGCACATCAAAGATATACAAACAAATGTATCTATTACTCAAACAGAATTGTTAACGCAACACCTCTAGTAGCACAGATGACTGGAATGTACTGAATTAACAACAACAAGCCTCCCAAGGGGCCTGAAACTATTAGGCTATGTCTACATGGCAGTGGACAAAAACGACCTGAAAATCAAATCCTAAAAATGTTCAGAAAACTGAGTTTTCTGTCCACTGCCGGTCAAAAGCTGCTGAAAAAAATGTCCTTTTTTTGCGCGCTTTACATTTTATTGCGCGCTTTTGACACTTTTTATGAAGAAATGCAAAGCATTATAATTGCTATGGATTTCTGCAAAAAAAAAACAAAAAAAAAAACACATACAAAAAAAGTGTCAAAAAACGTTCAGCGCTTTACATAGACTCCAATAGTAAATGAAACGAGACGTTCCGTGGAGACAACAGGACGATTTTACTATACAAGTCTATGGGACCTTTTTTCAGTCGCTTTTTCAGCATTTTTATAAAACGAAACGGATGTTTTTGTGTGCAGTGGAGACACAGCCTTAGGCTAAGTTCACACAGCACAGGACAAAAAAACGCTGGAAAGCCGACGGCTTTCTGTCCGATGCATGACCTTGGTTTTTGGCACCGTTTTGTTTTCCGACGGCAAAACGCAAAATGCCGGCGGATTTTACAACAAATTCCTAAGTCCACCGGTGCCAGAAAACGAGCAGGAAAAACAACAACCTGTTTAGACCACAGGTCGTTTTTTGTATGAAAGTCTATGGGCTGCTTAAATGGTCGGATTTTCAGTGGTTTCAAAATACTAAAACCGCTGAAAATCCGACTGTTTTTTTGTGTGCTATGTAGACCTAGCCTTAGGATTCGGCCACATGGCAAGTGTAAAATGGCAGTTGGATTCCGATTAAGAATACGGCCGGTATTTTATCGTCTTTTCAATGGTTTTGGGGGACGGTTCTGGATTCGCCCCGCCCCCTTAACCATTGACTTGCGCACCTTCCGCCCAGATAAAAAACAGGTGGAAGTTTGTGCATGTTCCAAGATTTTTGGAAAGCCAGCAGTGTGAAAATCCATCCGACTGAAAATCTGCTCAGTGTAGATTACTGGGAGGATTTTCTATTCTAGTCTATAGGAATGGTCGCCTTTTGGTTTTCAGACGGTTTCCTAATCTGCAAACCATCTGAAAGTCTGCCGATGAAAACATGCTGTGTGGACTTAGGCCATGTCCCCACGGCACAGGTAATTTGTTGGATTGTGGTTTTACAAACCATCTGAAAACCGAGAAGCAACGCTCCCATATAGACTTTAATAGAAAATCCATGCAGCAGTCCCCACTGAACGGATTTTCCGCCCGACAGTTTTTTACACTGCTGGCGGTCCAAAAAACTTAGAACATGTTCATTTTTCTGGCCTGTTTTTTTGGGCGGAACATGAACATGTGGATACGAAGAGAGAGGGTTTGAATCCGCAAATCACGGAGAAAAGCTGCCCCCTCTATGTACCAAAAAAAGATCAAATACCGGTCAGATAATCCAACCGGTATTTGGTCTGTGCTGTGTAAACGCGGCCTTAGCCTTACAATGTAAGGAGGTGCAAAGTATTCAACATAACCTAAATTTAAAGAGAACTTGTGACATCTCCTGACATATCTGTGGTAGTAAATCCTTGTGTTCCCTTTGATATAACTATTCTGGAGCATCTTCTCTTATAACTCTGTGTTTAGCTGTTCCTCTGTTGGGCCACATGTCTACACAGCACTGGTTTTTGGTCGAATTTTTAAGCGGATTCAGTATTTAGAATCTGCAAAAATCCGACTGTAAAGCAATGCCCATAGACCGTAATAGAAAATCCGAGCTGTAGTCAACAGGTTTCATAACTGCCGGTTTATTGAACATGTTCTATAATCCGCTGGATTACGGTGGATTCTAGTACAGTTCGATGATTAAGGCCAGGCGACATTCAAAAACTGACTGCCAAAAGCTACAGTACCGCGACTGTAAAATACTGACGGATTTCTGATGGTATTTTACCATTTCCGTGTAACATAGCCTTATCCCTCCTAGGAACTTATTACTGGATCAGCCGGGTGTTACTAACCCAGTTCTGAAAGGTGCGTTTCCCTACATACACTAAGGCTATGTTCACACGGTGTAATTGCGGGACTTATTTCGCCCCGCAATTACGCCGTGTGTACTGGGGCGGCAGCCCGCCGACCCCATAGACATGTATTATTCTCGGCACGTATACGGCGTGAGTAATTGACCTGTCACGTCTCTCCCCGCTCAGCGTATTGTGCGAGCAGAGAAAGGAGACGCAATCCATAGTTCTCTATGAGACCTATGGATTACCGTACTGACAGTACGGTGCGAATTACGGGCTGAAATACGTTCCAAAATAAGCCGTGTGAACATAGCCTAAGGGAGACATGTATGGAAGGGTTTTTCACTCTTTAGGCATGTTCACACGGCTTAAAATGGGCCGTATTTCGGTCCGTAATTACGCGCCGAAGTGCGCCAATTACGGGCCAAAAACGGGCCCATTCATTACGGTAATTCCACAGTTCTCATAGAGAACTATGGATTACGTTCCTCTCCGCCCGCCGCGAATACGCCGGGCGGGGAGATAAGTAACATGTCATTTACTAGCGGCGTATACATGCCGCCAGTAATGATAGTCTATGGGCCGGCGAAGTGCCGGCCCCCCACTCTCTCCCCCGCTCCCGCCCCCGTCCACACGGCGTAATTGCGGGGCGTAATTACGTCCCGCAATTAAGCCGTGTGAACATAGCCTTAGACGCACTGTTCTCAAGACTCAACACTTTCCAATGCACCTAACATGAGGGGCTGTTCTGGGGGCGTTCTGCCGGTGTTATGGAGGTGTGTCACACCACACTCGTAAGATTAGACACATATATGAATGTGGTTTGACAAAACTAGGCGCATTACTGCTCCAACAGGCAGACCTATTTCAATGTGGTCTGCCTGAGCCTGAGGAGTCGAAGTGGAGATAGATTTGCTGTAAGGGGCAAAAATGTCCAATATTTCTCAACTTACACCAGTACAATAATAAAAAGTCATTTATTATAATTATCAAACTGTATAAAATTTAATTATTTCAATTTAATGAAAAATGTGATCAAATAAATTAATATAAAACTATATAATGTCCCCAAAATATAGAAATATCTCCTATAAAATGTATTTAAAATTCATAGAATCTTAAACTTTACATTAAATAACCCACTGACTATGTTGTTCAGATTTTTATATTTTAAATTTTTACTATATTAAATTTGAAATGTATTTTTGCTGCTTTCACCCTTTATTCTACATACAGCAAGAGCCAGCACAGCACAGGTATTGCTGGGACCTGTGGTCCTCCAAGCAAGATCAGTACCATAGTTTCTAGTCACTGACATGCTATTCTACTGACTATTCTTTTCCACCCTATCTATAGTCTTTATACATGTTCGTCGCATTACTAATGCGACTAAGTTTCATAATGCGCCTAACACATAGGCGAGGTGCGGTGAACTTTACACCATTTATGAACGCACAAAAACCACTTTCATACATCAGGCGCATTATTCACTGAAAATGAGACTCGACTATTCACTTTGACGTGCCTTCCTTCATACATGTCACCCTTACCGTCAGCACTGATTGGATAATGTAAAACTGTGCAGGGATGACCCCTAAATGGGGAACACCCAGATGAAAGATTGGCAATGAATTTTGAGGAGGAAATACAGAGGAACCACACAACAAGGCAAGATGCTGCAGAATTGTTATTTCATGGGGAATATTATTTAATGCATCCAACATGTCAGGAAGGGGAGGAGGGTCTCTTTAACAGCAATATGTGGCCTCCTCCGTGATATTCATGTAAGGATAAGACTTTCCTTGAATAATGAATCAAAATCATATTATGTTGACTTTCATAGCTATTGCCTAGTAATGAGTGCTACTACAATAGATTGTAAGCTCTCACGAGCAGGGCCCTCACACCTTGTGTCTCATTTGTAAGTACTTTTAATGTGTAATGACTGTATGTTTACCCTTGAATTTGTAAAGTGCTGCGGAATATGTTGGCGCTATAGAAATAAAGATTATTATTATTATTACATGACCAGCGCGAGTGCAGCTAGCTTTGACCCATAAATGCAGGTCCTGAGTGAACCTCCCTCTATGATGTTCCTAGTGCCCTAATTGGTTATATGGATGGTGGTTATACTACTATTCCCAAGTCCTACAGATTCATTGATCATACTTTTATTTACAGTGAGGCACTAGTCTGAATACTATCTAAACATTGAAACAAGCTGCATTAAGTAGAAATTCATGGAAAAGACCAATCAGTTTATGGGAAAGCCCTGTTCCTCCTACCATACTATGTGTTGTACAAGAGAGTCTAACGCAAGAGAAATCTCAGATTTCTCAGTGTGAGCATTTTTCAAGCATATGTAAGGTTGATATGCTTGTCAAAAGTGATGACTCAATGCACAACCTGAAACTATATACTACAGTACTGCTGAATGGAGCGTGGCTCCATGTAACTGCAAGGCAATACAATGTAAATTCACTTCAAATAAAGCAAAGTAAGCAGCGCTCTCCTCTGTAACGATGAAGGATTTAGGATTGTAGGATGGTGGAAAAATGATGCAACAATATATAAGGTCATTGCTGTAGGTGTCTCAGCCTTCTGGAGCATTTTATACTTCCTTTACTCCCATGCCTCTACTCGCAGGAAGGGACATGCATGGGAGGACATATCAGCTCCTTACATGTCCAAGCAAGACAACTGAGAACACAGTGTTCCAATGCCACCCTCCTAGAAGACCCTTTAAATACTGCAGCATTATAATCCTAATCTGAGGAAGGGACATTTTTATTTATTTTACCTACTTTCAGCTATGTTTCCAGTACTACTCTCCTAGAAGACCCTGCACTATTACAGTCCTATTCTGAAGAAGGGACATATTTATTCATTTTAACGATTTTCAGCCCCAGTTCCAATACCAACCTCCTAGAAGACCCTTTAAATACTGCACTATTATAATCCTTGTAACGGGCTGTGGTAGTGGATCCTCTGGACCACTGCAAGCGATGGTAGAGACACGCCAGGGAGCGGAGTCTAAGTAGGTCTGCTTTTCACCAGAGCCCGCCGCAAAGCGGGATGGACTTGCTGCGGCGGATTGCTACCAGGTCACTACCCACGACGTGACTTGCTTGCGGTGGCAGCCGAGGTGTTGCGCGGTACAGAATCGTGAAGCAGGCTCATAGTCGGGGACAGGCAGAAGGTCAGGACAGGCGGCTAAGGTTCATGGTCGAGGGACGGAGGCAGTAGGTACGGTACACAGGATAACGCTAGACACAATATGGAACGCTTCCTCTCTAGGCACAGGGCACTCTCGATTTGGCACGGTTACTAGGACAGGGCAGGGCTTAAATAGGATCAGCGCCCGATAAGACCAATCATCGGCGCGCTGTCCCTTTAAATTTGGCCGCAGTACCGCGCGCGCGTTCGCCCCCTAGGACAGGAGCGCGCGCCCGGACCGGAACAGGAGCGTGGCGTGGTAAGTGCAGATGGAGAGCTGCCGGCTGCGGGGACGGAGTTGCGGCATCGCCCACAGCCACAGCAGGGGTGCCCGCGGCCCGGCACAGGGGCCGTGGGGACACCCGTAACAATCCTATTCTGAAGAAGGGACATTTTTATTTATTTTACCTATCTTCAGCTATGTTTCCAGTACCAACCTCCTAGAAGACCCCTTAAATACTGCACTATTGTAATCCTAGTCTGAAGAAGGGACATTTTTATTTATTTTACCTATCTTCAGCTATGTTTCCAGTACCAACCTCCTAGAAGACCCCTTAAATACTGCACTATTGTAATCCTAGTCTGAAGAAGGGACATTTTTATTCATTTTAACTAATTCTAGCCATGGTTCCAGCAGGACTACTGCATACTTTATTTAGAGGCATACTGTCTAGTTCTCTCCAAAAGTAATACTGTCTGTTAACCATGAAAGAAAATCTAATCTGCTCCCTGTCTTTGCAGATTGTACTTAGTCCAGTTAAGCAATACGGTAAATCCAATCAAAAGCCTCAAATATTGTCCGGCACCAGAAGAAATTGCTTGCACTTTATTCATGATGTATTAAAATCTATATAACTGAATAGAATTGTAGCACACAACACTAACATAAGCATTGTCTGCTGCAACTTGATTCTGTTGTATGGGTTTAATACATTGTGAATACAGTCTTAAAAGGAATTCCTTCAGACACTGGACAATATTGATGGTCACTGAAGCCTGATGAAAGTCTTTATATACTGTTTGACCATGGGGCTTCAATAATTAATCAGCTCAGGGAACAATATGTTTGAAAAGTGGCTTTTCACAAGGTGACAAGCTCTTTACACTCAAAAAATGTTCATTCTTCTGGACTTGTTCCTACAAACAACACCTGTATTTTCAGGCCCCCCCAAAATTTGGGGAAATTAAAGGGTAAATTTCTATACTGGAAAAAAATGTTCTTTTCTCCAAAAATAAGTATATTTAAAAGGAAAACCCGTCACACTGAACATGCTTATGATTGCTAGAGCTGTTTTTAGAAGAGAGGGCTGTACACGTTGAAACCAGAAATTTACATACACTTAAAAAAGACACTATCATTTTTTTTCCTATCTGACTGAAAAAAGAAAAAACCTGCCCCCTTTTAGGTCAATAAAGGGAAACCAAAATTATTTTTTATTTGCCAAAAAGCCGAATAATGAGAGAAAATTTTTTAAAAGGCATTTTTTATACTTTCTGCAAAATCAAAATTTACTACCTTGTATTACTCCTTTAAACAATTTGGGCCTATAGATGATTTTTATTGTTTTGGGAAGCTTCTAATAGCTTTATTGGCAATACTGGAGTTACCTGCAAGTGCTTAGTTCATCTGTACAAATAATTATACGTAAGTACAAACAAGATGAGGATGTTCAGCCATCAAACTGCTGAGAAAGGATACGGGTTCTGTGTCTCAGAGATGAATGTGCTTTGGTCCGACATGTGAATATTACCAAGAACAAAGCAAAAAGGACCCTGTTTTAGATGCTGGAGGGCGCTTAGTAAGATTATGTCATTATCCACGTGAAACTAAGTACTGGTATCAACATGGGCTAAAAGGCTAATCTGCCCCCCACCCAATGTCCAAAAGTTTATGCATTCCAAGGTGTACGCCCATCGAACAGATTTTCTGCATTAGACTTGTTCCTAATGCACCTTGTTTTCGGGAAAACTGGGAAATCTAACCTCCCCAAGCCGAAATTTAAAAGCATTGACCGGTCCAAGGCTGTTTATTCCAAAAAGAACCTTCCCAGACAGTTAGGAAACTCTCTGCACATCTTTCGGAAAGGCCCAAACGATCTTACCAAATGGTGTCTAATATCCCCTCATAAGAAGGATTCTGTCTCGTCAAAAATCTAGAATAAAATCCTTTGTCATTAGAACCAAAAATTGTTTCCAAATTATTTAAAAATGGGGTATTTTAAAATTTTACCTGGTAGATTTGGGGAAATCAAAGCTTTTTGTACACCACTGGTATCTTTCTCCGTTTAGGGTCAACCGGGGTTGGTAGTTGGAATCCACCCATACTTGATATTTATGCCCTGAAGGCTTCTACGTTACCTCATTCCAACTATGGATTCCACCGATCAGCAAAGGCTAGCTTCACTTCATATTCATTTTTCTGACGTCGGTAAGTATAAAACGATTTAGGTGTTTTAATATGACCAAGTGCGGTAAGGTATGTTTATTTGGTTATGGCTGATTTTTTTTTTTAGGGGGGGGGCAGCATATTGTTTATTAAACCGTGCAAGATCATCTACCCCAAGGGGTTCCCATTGTGAATGACTTTTTTTTGATGAAGATAATTTTTTGGGTTGATGTTGTAGTAAACTTTGTTTTTGTGGCCCAACTGTTAAATTCAAACTTTGATAAAAATACTTGTTTTAAAAAAAAAAAGGGGGACTCTGCCAGGAAGAAACCATTACTCCAAAAGAAACATATAAAAGCCAGATTAATGTTTAAAAAGCACACAGGAACAAAGACTCATATTTTGGAGCATGTCTGTGTCTGACAAAATGAAAATTCAACTGTTTGGCCATAATGACCATTGTTAGTTTGGAGGAAAAAGGGAGAAGCTGGAAGTAAGAACCCAATCCCAAACTGTGAAACACGAGGGTTACATATCATGTTATGGGGTTTATTTTTGCTGCCAGGGATGTGCCTTCACAAAAATAGATGAATCATGAGGAAAGAAGATTAATTGGCAAAAACTGAAGCAACATTCAAACATCAGTCAGGAAGTTGAAGCTTGGACGGAAATGGGTCTTCCACATGGATAATGATCTGAAGCATACTGCCAAACTGGTTACAGAGTGAGTTAAGGATAACCAAGTCAATGTTTTGGAGTGGCCAACACAAAACCCTGATCTCAGTCCTATTGAAAATGTATGGGCCAAAGTGATAAAGGTCAGGTGAAGCAAGGCGACTAAAAACATGGCTCAGTTAACAGTTTTGACAGATGGGAAAGGACAAAAATTTCCACCAACTATTATGAGAAGGTTTATGGAGGATATCCAAAACGTTTTGACCCAATTTGGGGTCCAAACCTAATATAATGTAGTAAAATTTGCTTTGCGAAAGTAATAAAATGCCTTAAAAATTCTCTTTAATTTTGGCATTTTGGCAAATATAAATAATTTGGTTCCTAATTTACCGAAAAAAGGGGAAGGTTTATTTTGATTTCATGTCAGATAGTGAGAAAAACATGCATATGTGTCTTTTTATATAGTTTATGTAAACTTTTGGTTTCAACTGTATACCAGTCTACTCAGTTCCTATTTGTGGGAAATGATTTAAGAGAACATGCAATTGAATTTTATAACTTTCTGCTTATTTTTGGCTAAGGAGTCCAGTGGGCGGTTCTATCAATGACTGACAGCCTTCCTTGTATAAATAAACATATAGTGATAGCTGTCAATCACTGACAAGACTGCCCACTGGACTACGTAACCAAGAATATGAAGAAAATTCTATAAATCAATTACATGTTCTACTAAATCTTTCCCCACAAAACTGTACATCACTCTACTCAGCTCCTCTCGTTCTATAACCTGCTGCTGGTAATAGTTTAGTATTCAGTGTGACGGTCGAAGGGGATCAAACTTTTTTTGGGTTATACACTGTCCAATCACACTAAAATGTTGCTTCACAAAAAGGTTTCTCGGATGTTTTTTTGCTTTTCTTGGTAATAATAAACAACGTAAATTACTTTTTTACCCGCAGTTTTCCCTTTGCTTCTCATATGCACCACAACCACATACTCCCATATGTGAAACATGTACTAAAAGAGAACGTGTAATCAGAAAATGACCTATTGTTTTTTTTCATGTTTAAACAAATTTTTTAAATATTTTTGGTGATTTTTTCTAAAATTTTTTCATAAAAATATATTTTTTTTTTTTTAATTTTAAATTCTGCTTTTTTGTTTTTCCCACTAACCCCCTTGGCGGGGTTGACAGCAATTTAAAATTTTTCCCAAAAAAGGCGGCATTCTCACATCGCTGGACCACTGTTTCTGGGGAAAAAAAAACACTTTTTGGGTTTTTGGGATTTCCCGTGGGCCCATGTTTTGATGTACAAGAACCCGCAGCAACCCGCAAGACCCAAAAGTTTGAAAATCTGCCGAAATCCGGTGGATTTTAAAATCAACTACAGCAAGGATTTTTCAATGCAGTCTACTGATTTTTGATGGATTTTAAAATCCGCCGAGAATCCAGTGCTATGCAAACATAGCCTTAAAAGCTGTTAAGGCAAGGTGGCTGGTTTAATAATCCTACACAGCCGGAGTGCAAACCCAGGCATGCAGCTCACAGAGTCCTTCGGGGCCCCCCCCCCCAGCGGGAAATAAACATTTGGGGGACATGTATGAAAAAGGGGCGCAAAGTGAATTTTTGAGTCTCATTTCGATTTTAAGGCCCCTGATGTATAAAAGTGGTTTTTGGGTTCATAAGTGTGTATAGCCCCCACGCCTCCCTGTGGTGAGGGAAATTCAAAACTTAGGCGCAAAGTAAATACATTAAAGGTTATAGACAGGGTGGGGAAAAAAGGGAAATCTTACAATAGCATGTCAGTGAATAGAAATATGGTACTGACCTGCTTTTGAGGACCAGTTCCCCACAATCCCTTGTGTGCGGGCTCTTCGTATTAGAATAAAGGGCGAGAGAGCAAAAAAATACATTTCAAATTTAATTAGTAAAAATTTTTAAAATAAAAATCGAAAAATAATAAACAATGTTTTTTTTTTAATGTAAAAAATTTTTTTTAGATTCTATTTAAATTTTATACTTTTAAGGAGTACTTTTTTTATTTTTTGGGGGTTTTATATTTTTATATTAATTTTTATGTCATATTTTTCATTAAATTTAAATAATTAAATTTTATCCAATATGGATATTTATAATATATTACTTTTTATTATTGTACAGGTGTAGGTTGAGAAATAAGATTTTTGCCCTTGTGAAAACAGGTCCAATTTGACCCTCAGGCTCAGTAGCCAATTTAGAAGGTCTCCTGTTGGCAGTTCCAGGTTATGAAAACCCAAAAAAACTATAGTGTTTATAACAAAATGGGCGAAAACCCCCGAAAACCACCCCCTCAGTTTGGGCATTAGAAAGGCGGGCTTAGGGGCAATGGTTAACCTACTTAGGTGGGAAAATTAGAATTTGGGCCGGTTT
>JAODAL010005808.1:0-32500 GCA_025379985.1 Phyllomedusa bahiana
GGATTCCCTTAGCTCAACTTGCGGGGACCTACAGGAATCCAAAATCTGACCACAAAAAAACGCACCAAAAACCACAGTGTGGTGAAGTTAAAATACCATCGGTTTTACGACAGTATTTTAACTTTAGCTGTGTAGACCTAGCCTTAGAGCTCTCTAGCTTTGTGCAAAACAGATTAACCTCTTGAACGCGTATCACTGTAACAGGAATAGCTAGGCATTGCAAAGCTGGTATGTCAATCACTGCTATATAACCACTCACAGCCTGTCGAGGAAGGGTGAATCTGAAGTTGGCAGTGGCTCTGTAAAACAGCATGGTTAGAACACGCCTTTAAGAAAAGTCATACAAAATAGTGTAGCTTACCACCGAGAAATGACCAGTTAAGGGTATGTTTTAGAAGGAGCAGGTAGTTCATGTCTTTAAGAAGCCCTAATATGATTACATACAACTCTAAGGTTATGGGGAGTTGCAAAACAAGCATGCATGAGGTTCTCTGAATACTAGAGCTAAGACATATCCTCATTGCAGGACACTTTTCTATCGTTTCCATTAATTAAGTGGAACATGACTTTAATTCCACACAGATCGATATATATCAAAAACTGGAATACACTGCTGCAGATACATAGAATACTCTGCACAAATCTCCCAGGATTGAAAAACTTGTTCCTGAATTCCTTTAAAATTGTCTTCATGTTCTCTCCAGCAGTCTGGGGATTTTCTAGTGCGGGGTTGTGCGTGTGTGTGCTCGCACCACTGGCTTTTTTTTTAGATCCAGCTTAAATATTTTTAGAATGCAGTTTATACTTTTGTTCAGGAGACGCATTAGTGAACTGTGCTATCATTTCTAGATTATAACTGCTGCTTATTCTGCTACGTATAAAAATTTGTTTTGTTTCCTGATTTACATTTGCTTGAACATTCCAACAGAACGGACTGATTGTTTTATTACTGCATTTATTTATAAGGTAGATAGTCAGTTTTGTTTGCGTGGCCGTAAGTACGGTATGTAGAGGAAAAAAGCAAATTGGAAAGAAATATGGTTGGTCATATGTTTACAGATGAATGGTCTTATAGAAAATGTGTTTCTCCTTGTTGAGTATCACAATCTACAAATATACTAGAGAAGAAAGAGTGACCACAAATTATCCTATTTACTATTTTGCCATAGGCAAACTTGAATT
Organism: Phyllomedusa bahiana; assembly: GCA_025379985.1. Lineage (NCBI taxonomy): Eukaryota > Metazoa > Chordata > Amphibia > Anura > Hylidae > Phyllomedusa > Phyllomedusa bahiana. Next base: position 1,183 of record JAODAL010005808.1, read on the forward strand.
CTTTACCACTCTATCACATAAAATAAAACTTAACTTTTATTGATGTACTAAATAAATTACCTCTAATTCACTATTTTAAAAAATGACATAATACCCTCTACTCTCCAAAAAACGGTCCTCTATCCGCTGATGATGCCAGGTTGCTGGTGAAACATGTCGGGGAGGTCAGGCACAGCATTTTAATTTTTGACACTTTACCGTCCATGTTAACCCGCAGCAGAGGGTTAACTTTTTGAGATTTTGAATTGCCCATTATAATAGGGACCAATGGCCCAGCTAGATGGTTGTTTTTGCTAGCTAGCAAGTCACTTTGTATATAGGGTTCCCGCTCAATAATGCTTATGTAGATATTCTGAGTAATTAAGCATGTGATATGTTTAGGGATGGGAAATATGTAAACTAGCTTTAACAATTTTACTACTGGGCAGGATTTATTGGTCAGATACAGGTGAATAAAAAAAATAGAGACATAAGGAGAGGGTATTATGTTGTTTTTTAAAATAGTGAATTAGAGGTAATATATTTAGTACATCAATAAAAGTTAAGTTTTAGTTTATGTGATAGAGCGGCAAAGTAGTAAATAGGATAATCTCCTTGTTGAGAACACCAAGCTGTTGTCAAGAGTCTTTTTGGCCATGTAATGCTTTCTAGGAAAAAGAGTATGTACATTAGTTCTTCTCCAGAAAGAAGAATGCTGTCACTCTAGCGCCACCTATTAGGGGAAGTAGTAAGTCAAAGCTGTCAGAGACTCCTGAACTATGGATTTTAAACAAGCCAGAATCTACTCCCAAAAAAAAGAGTTAACCATATGGAAATAGCTATTTTGGGGTTCTTGCCATTTACTACAGAGCATGATGCTGTCTAGAAGAGAGGACTTTGTATTTCTAAGGGAAAATTGTTTTCTCTTGTGGAAAATTCCAAGCTGATATAGAAAGTCTTATAAACTATTAGATGCTACCTAGGATAAAGGAGAGATTCTGGCTTGGCTAAAATCCCTACTTATGTTTCAATGAAAGCAGATGTTGTAGCTCAAACCAGAGTCTTCGATGCTGAACCTCAGAATAATAGTGTCAGCTCAAATAGCACAGCACGTCCAATACAATCTAAAGTGTCAAAGGATTAATCAGAGTTGCTCCTTTTTTGAGACTCCTGAACCAACGCTGATGTTGTTCCCCTCCAGTGAATGGATTCGGAAGGGAGCTACATCAGTTCTGATTCAGGAGTCCCAGGAGAGGAAGAACCTCAGTATAGTATATCTTTATATATGTCTTGTGCCTTACTGCACAGATGAAAGGTAAGCATCCTGATAAATCCTGTGACACTTTAGAGGGTATTGGACTTACTGCATCATTTGTGCTGTCACTCGTATTCCAAGGTTGAGCACTGAAGACTTCTTCCTTGGAACTCTGATTTTAATAAAATTCATCTTCCAGATATTCTCCATTGATCAGAAGTGGCTGCAGAAACTATGTTTATCAACAATGGTGGGTGTGTGGAGGAAAAATCTATTGTTTGTAGAATTACTGTAAGGTCCCATCTATGGTTTTAGAGTTGGATTTTGACACGGATTGTGGATTTTAAACCGGTAACAATCTGACTGTAATCCATTGCTATAGACCTCAATAGAAAATCCGAGCTGTAGTCTTCACGACTTGGATTTCCTGAGGTTGGATCAAAACCAACAGCTTTGTAAAAAAATGTACGTTCTTACGCCAGATTTATGTACTATTCCAATGTTAATCCAAAATCCGCTGCAAAACACTTGGCCAAAAAAATGTACCAAAAAAACAAAACCAAGTATAAAATACTGGTCGGATTTTGAGTTAGAATCTCACCACTATTATATCCTTGCTATTTGCACACAGCCTTGGGGTAAATTTACAAGAGATGGGTTTATGTGAACTTTTATTGTGGATTTGTGCATTGAAAATCTGAAGTAGGTGGCAAATGAATGACACCAAACAAATCTCATCAACATGTGAACAGTTTCCCCATGGAAAATGTCCTGCAATTTGGATTTTAAAATCTGCAGAATTTCAATTCTGTCGCAAATTGAACATGCTATTGTTGTGGATTTTGCCTATTGATTTCAATGGGATACCAGTAATCTGCAATGAAAATCTGCATGATTTGGTTGTGGATTTTTCTACAAAATCTGAGCAGCAAAAGTACGAAATTTTTATCGAATGCTTATTTTTTTCATCTTTTCAGTTAATCCCCAGAAAAATCTCAGTGTTTGTGTATAGATTTGTTTTTTGGATTATTTGCAAATTCGTTGCTGCAATCATCCACAGCAAATCCCACAAGTATGGATTTACCCTAACAATATACAGATAAGAGCCACATGGAAAGTAGTCAGTGACTGATTAAATGAGAGCATTGTGAACTTAACACATTACGGCAAATGTCCAAAAGAAGAGTAGAAGGAATGGCCATATTTGTAGCCGTTAATGGAGTGCCTATGGGTTGAATATGATTTACATAGAATCTTGGAAATTTATATTTTTTGCAGACCCTCTCCATGTCCATCATCAACATGCAGTACTGTTTTAAGCTGGAAACTCACAGGCGGTTTTTTGGTGCAGTTGTTTGTGTCAAAGCCAGAAGCTGAACCAAAAGGAAGGAGAAGTATAAGTCATTCCATTATATATCCTGTTACTTTTATATTCAGTCCAAGCTTCGGATAAAAAAAAAAAAAAGACTGCAGCAAAAACCGTATGTGATTACAACCTAGTGACCCTTTTAACCATTCCATTGACAGACTGTTGATGAGTGGTGTATGGTGCACTGATAGGTTCTATAGAGCAGTCATGGGATAATTCAGATTTTCTCAACAGGTCTGCTCTATTCCCAGATTACATCAAATTTCTTTAACCATTTCTTGACCATGTTATTTGTCCTCCTGACCAGACTATTTTTTCACAACATGTTGGTTTGAATTCTTTAACGCTTTCTCCTTCTCAATTATATTTTTTTCATCTTTTTTTTGACACATAAGGCTTTATTTTTACATTGGATTTTTTTAAAATAATATGAGGGAAGATTGTAAAAACATTAAAAAGGCTTTTTTAAATTTATTTTTGTAACCGCACAAGTGGCGCTAAAATGAGTTTTGCAATTGTGTTACAGTTGTTAAAATGAAGGTGAAATAGTATTTTAGGGGTTGTTGAGCAGGGCTACAAGTTGCAGTTTGGGCTTTTTTATCTTTTATTTTTTGTGTGTGTGGTTTAATATTTATTTTTTACATTTTTTTTACGTATTGTAGAGTGTCCATTTTATATTTGTGAGATGCATCTTTTATCTCTGTCCTTGCCTCTTTTTATTTTTGAGAAAAAGGGAATAACCTATCACAAGGAAACAGGCTGAAAGCATCTCAAAGGAACACACAGGAAACTCTGCAGTGGGAATTAGGCTATGGCCACATGACAGTGACAAAATACCAGTTGGATTCTGTTTTATCATCTTATCAATGGTTTTGGGGGAGGGGTTCCCGTCGTGGTTTTGCGGATCGCTTCCCCCTTAACCATTGAACAGCACACCTTCCGCCCGAAAACGAGGTGGAAGATTGTACATGCTCCAAGTATTTCGGAACGTTGGTGGTGAGAAAATCCACCCAGTAGGAAACCGTGCAGTGTAGACTATTGGTTGATTTTTCTATTGACGTCTATAGAGATGGTTGACATTAGGTTTTCAGATGGTTTTCAAATCTGAAAACCATCTGAAAAACCGACTGAAAACCCTTGCCGTGTGGACTTACCCTTAGGGGACATAAGTTTAATGTTGTGTTTTTAAATTTTTGTGATTCTTGTGATCAGAATTTTTTCTGTTTTGAAAAACCCAAAGGATCAGGGCAATATTTGGGTGCATAGGGGAACCATAGCAGAATGGAAGATAAATCAAGATTGCATATCAGTAAACACAGGTATATACAAGGACTCTTCATTATTAAACATTGTAAAAATTTAATTGTAAACTCTTTAATTTTTCTACCAAAGCGTTGTTTTCTTGTATGTTGGGGGACGCAGAACCGTGATACGTAAAAAGGGAGGGAAACCCGGTAAAAGATTATACCCTGATTAAACATCCTTAATAGATTAGATTATGTTCACATAAAGCACAGTGATTGTGTGTAGGAGTGTAAGCGTCAAGCATTATTCTCAGTTAATTTCAGGTCTGGCTTCTTATCACATTCAGTTCCTTCAAAAGCTTCCCTCTGTAAGCAAGTAATGCTGAACTACGGTACTGAAAATCATTAGCACTTCGTGAGAGGCAATGAGGAAAGACACCCAAAATATCGGGCATAAAACGCGTTTATTGCCAAACATTTCTGATTAGATCCATCCAAGAAGAACAGTCTCAATTGCAATAGTGTTCAAGTGTAGCTACAACGCCATTTAGAATAGTTGTGTGGCCCCCACACAGTACAGATCATGGGTCCGTTACCAACAGGTCTGGGTTTTCATTCATATTCCTCTTGTTCTGTTTGTAGACTGTGCTTTTTAAATGTTGTTTTAAAGGGAAGGGGTTTGCCATATGGGGAAAAGTATGGATTCGATGCTATAGTATAAATTTAGAAAGGTTTTTTCCCTTATTCAAATTGGAAAAATTTAAAAGTAAAGCAGTCTTCCATTGATGCCCATGTAATACATACACAGAGAATAATTTATGAACACTTGAATATTTTATAGAAGCAGTTTATTCTTCATTGCTCAACAGTTGAAGGAATTTTTGATGTGACTCTACCATGCTACTAGAATGGTGTTTTACAAAATAACAAGACACTTCAACCTTGTCTATTTTATATCAGGACCCTTGGCCGGCCATTTCATTATTTCAATGCTTTACATTTTATGAAAATGCATTACCCGTTTTGCTCAGGGCTGTGAAGTCTGTAAGTCAAAGCTCCGAAACCTAATTTCCCTAACTCCCCATCCCGACTCCGGTCTTGACTCCCCCTACTGGCGATGTTTAAAGATAACTTTAATGTAGTAAAATGGGAACATAGGGTTTTTTAACCTTACGTACAAAAATCAAACTATTTAGGTTGAACATTCACTGAAAGTAAAAAAGGTAACAATGTTTAAACTTTTTACTTTCAGGCCTTTTATTTACCCTCCACTACAGCTTTGTACATGAGGCTACCATCATTTTATAGCATCATCTTCCCATTTTAATAAATTTGATTTCAAGTTTTTGCATCTGCTTAGTTTGCAGATTTTGTCATGTAACGCATTTTTTTATGTTTTGCTTCTAAAAATCAAAATGTTAAATTTTTTTTATTTGTTGTATTTGTAAAACCCCCCTTTGGTTTCAAAAAACTGCCTGAATCCTTCTGGGCTCTGGATCGATTAAGCACGTCTTACCAAAATATATCCAGGTCTCTTCTACACATTCCCAATATTGGTGCAGACTGGACCTGGGTACAAATACAGCTTTTTCTTAAACTCTACCTACAAGTATTCAATTTGGTTGCGGTCTTGGGACTGTGCAGGCCAATACAGAAACTCTACTTCATTGTCATTGAATCATTCCGTCTCCAAACTTGATGTATGTTTCAGCTCGTTGTCCTGCTGGAACACTGTGTTGTCCTTTTCATACTGACAGTACTCAAGTATATGAAGTAACGCGTCTAAGTATCTCATATAGCACCGAATTGAGATCAACATCGATCCTGGTCAAGTATCCAACATCTTTAGCTGTAAACATCCCCCATATCATCAGGCTTCCTCCACGGAACTTGACAGTTTCTTCAATTTCTTGATCTGTTTTCCCTTGATTCATCTAAACCCCTTTGCAACCATCAGAGCCCGGTCTATTGACTTTCATCTCATTGCTCCAAATCACCCGTTTCCAAACTTACATTTTTCGTACTTTTTTGCAAATTTGAGCCGACGCTTCTTATGACGAGATTGAAGTCGAGGATTCATCACGTTTTTTCAGGCCATCATTCCAGACCTGTGTAATGCGTGTTGTATGGGGCTTCCATGGACTTATCTGATCTCACTCTTACAAAGCATACGAGCCGCCTCCAGTGCCGTGTTTGTCGCATTAAAACTGATAGACCTTGTGATGAACCAACATGTTGACTCTGATATTTTGCATGGACAAATTCGGTGGGGATCTGCTTCCAAACACTCAATAAAGCTCTATGGTGCAAAACAATTGAAAAAACAAATCTGAAAGCTGTGTCAGAATCCGATGGAAATGCACACCAAAAACGCATCAAAAAATTAAAACTGAGTTAAAAATCATTGGGTTCTTGTGTGAAATACTGTTGAAATGCTCATGCGATGGCACGGTTTTAGGATTCAGAATCTGATGTGTATTTTCTCCTTTGTCATGTGGATGTACCCTAAATCTTCAGTGAACAAAGCTGCAATTGCGCTGAGGAGTGAAAACAATTGCTTATCAGTAGAAAAAGCTAATCTTGTTAGCGATAAAGAGTGTTCTCCAAGAGTGGGTCCAGTCCATAGTGACATCACTTCCTGCTCTTTGTCTATTCAGGAAGGAAAGATATAAACATAACTACAGAAATCTGTGTGCACTCAGAGCAGATAAAATCTCTCTTATTTCATGACCAAGGTAAAATTAAAAGACTAATGTTTTTGGAAAAAAAAATTCCTTTTGAAGTTAATCTTTTTTGTTTTCTTATTCCAAACTTTATTAAAGAAATAGCACATACAGTTTGCAATTCACACCACATATGGTCGTAAGTTGAAAGAAAGAACATACAACTGCAGTAATCAATGTATTAAAAAGCTAATCTTTGTAGTGAGAAAACCTCTTTAATCTCTGATGCTGGTTTCAGAAACCAAAATATTCCATTCAACAGTGCACCGTGTGAACCTGAAACTTTCCAGGAACTGCTAGCATATAGTTTATATACCTTGTATCTATTGCTTTGAAGCTGTTAAATTATACATGCAAGGCATGACCATGAAGGAAAAGGAAGCAGCTGCTTTGGGTCCAACCTGGCAAGTTTAGCAGTAATCACATTTTCTTTTTTCGCTTGGCAGGAGACCAGAAGGAATATTTTTTATTTCTTCTTCCTTGACTTAAAGCACCGCTATAGTTCATAGAGTGAGCAACAGAAGCCTTCCGTAGTAAGAAGCTAAAGCATATCAGATGGATAGTTTTCAAGAAAATCTTCCTTTATACAATTTTGTATTTTTATCTGTGCGTGTACTATTTCTTTGTGTAAAAAGACAGCCCAGATCCAGGCAAAGAGATGTTTATTCTAACATCTTAACGTCTAATGTGACAGTATTAGAAAGTGCAGGGGAAGCAAGAAGATATTGGAGGAAATGGAAAGTGGCAGACACGATAAACATAGCATATAACAATCGTCCAGCTTTTAGGAGAACGTCATAAGTTGTCCTACTATCTCAATTATTTATCCATCTAGACTGTCTTCGAATGTTCCTGGGTCTCCAGTCACAAGAGCTTAACGACCGAAATGACCATTCTACATATACATAAAATAATTTGGAATAAATGTAAAAATCTGCACATGTCGTGATTGTCAAGGGTGTTCATCACACTGTTTTTTTTAAAAACTGTGCTTGCAAATTGCTGGGGGTCTTCAATCAGCTCATGAAGCTCCTCAGCCGTATTGTTTATGCTCAGAGCATAGTCCTCATTTGGTTGTAAAACAGCAGTAGTACTGTGATGGAGAACGATTCAGAAGAATGCAGCTACACATGGACAGATGAGTGAAGGAGGTGAACAAACATTCCCTCCCTTTAGGTAATGAAACTATATACTGTCTTTTAAAAGCTGTTTGATTTTCGGGGAGGTTGCTTAGTTGTTTAAGAAGGATTGTAGTTTTATTTTTTTTTTTTTTTTTTTTTGTTTTTGCTTATTACATAATTTAATTATGGAGGTACTATGTGCCTTTTACTGTGTTGATATAATGCTATTTTATATGCTGTTTGTACCACAGTAGTCTGCAGCATCGCTTCGCCCTGTTGCGATAGCTGGCAGTCAGAAGGGATAGTTTCTCAGATGTTAGCTAACAGAGAATCCTGTGCCAGCATAAGGCAGATGAAGGGGGGGGGGGAATGAGATTGCCGCTGATCTGGGCTCAAGCATTGTGACACTATAATACCACAGCTCCTACAGGAGGAGCAGAAAAAAATGTGTGTTTTTAGGGTTTAGTATGGATATTGTGCGTATAGTGTCAATTATACCTACGATTGGCCTGTGATATCTGTTGGACTTGAGGCTCATCCACCAGTGGTGTGTCATTGAACTGCAATGGAATCCTCATAAAGGAGAATCAGTGGTCTGGAATCTACGGGGTTACTCGTCCTTCACGAGAGTACTGGTGGACTAGACGTCCAAAGTAGGCTTGTTCACTGTGGAAGAAACATTGGACTAGAGACCCAGAGGAAACTTGACAAAGGCCTGCAGGGATTTCACATAGAGTATCGCCTACCATAATACTAAGTGATAATTTGTATAAGTGTTGTCAGCTGGAAATATACAAATAAAGTTTGAAGAGTGTCACAGAGAGCAAGCAGTAAGTGGACTTAGGAGTTCATTGCTACATAAAAGAATGGAGAGAACTGTTATTTTAGGTAGAGGACAGTCCTGGAAAGTTTGCTGATAGTGTGGAAGATGATGACCTGGGAAAAGAGAGAAGGTGGCTTGGATGGCACTAGACTCATACCTGGAGGAGGCCACAGTTCAGTTGAGCAGTCAGCAATGTTTGACAGAAAATTGGACTCCCAGAGTTAAACTGTGAATTATTGATGAATTCTAATTTTGAAGAAATTTGTGAGACTAGTGCTGGCATGTGGTGCCTATCAATAGTGGGACTTTCAGATCCCGGGGTAGGGATGAAGGTGGAACACAGCTCAATCCAGGATTGACCCCAAACTATGTACAAAGAGCTGACCCTTGGACAATGGGTCTTATACCCTACTCAGCCATCTCAGGTTTTCCCCACCTCCTTCATAACTATGCTTCATTTTCACTGGCTGGAAGATATAATGAGGTGGGTGGACCCTTGATGTCTAATGAGGGTTGTTGCTTACTATCCCCACTAGATGGCAATCACGGACTGTGCTTCTGCGTTGACAGATCGCTGGCCTCTGTCCATTCAGGGACCCGTGTTTATGACTGGCCATATGTCAGAGGTCAGCCATGCCTGATAAGATGCTCTCCTTTAATCAAGTAGTGATGGCACTTATGTATACAGAAAGGGTCATAAAGCATAATAAATATGGATACAGCCCATGTTATACAAACAAGTGGGTAATTAGAACTGTCAAAAGAGACTGGTGTGAGGTTCTGCAGACCTATGCTACAAATTCCATTCCCAAAGGGGGGTGGAGATCTTTGAGCTGCAGAGATACAGAAATTGTAGACTCACAATATAAAAAATGTGTTAACCACAATACAGAATGCAGTTCTTTCTAGTGTACTACATTACAGATTGTATTAATTTTAAATACATTTTATAGGAGATATTTTTATATTTTTGGGATATTACATATTTTTATGTTAATGTTATATGATAAAAAAATTTATTAAATTTAAATAAATTTATTTTATATAGTTTGAAAATTATCATAAAATACTTTTTATTATTATACTGGTGTAAATTGAGAAATATTGGACATTTTTTGCCCTAACAGCAAATCTAACTCCACTTCAACTCCTCAGGCTCAGGCAGACCATGTTAAAATAGGTCTGCCTGTTCGAGCAGTAATGCGCCTAGTTTTGCCGAACCACATTCATATATGTGGCTAATATTACAAGTGTGGTGCGACACATCCCCCCGAGTGTCCTCTCATGTAAGGCGCATTAAAAATTGTTGAGTCTTGCGAACAATGCATCTAACACATTCGTTTGGTGCATTATACATCACTGCCCGCTCATGTTTGCCGCATTTAACACCAGAAATATGCGAAAACCCCTTTCATACATGTCTCCCATAATCTTTCAGTAATGTTGAAAATTTATATATTTCACAATTAGATATGTGTGTTACCATAATAGAAATGGGGTTCTAATGTCTTCTTGTAAAAATATGTTGGTTGTCTGTATTGAACATGTTGTTCCAGGTGTTACTGTAGTGTAAGGTGACCAGATACCAGCAACACAATATTAAAATGTAAAAGTCTGCAGAGGTAAAGCGGGGACAAAATAACACAGTAATAGGAGAATCGTGCTTCTTTGGCTTTTACTGTCATTTTAAGGTTTTAGACCTGAGTCCAAGGATAAGTAATGAAGTTATATCTGTGTAAGTCAGACACCAGAAAATAAATCCCACAGAATATTACATCTCGCCTCTCTTGTGTTGAACACTGACTTCCTCCACATCCAGTAAATATCTGCAGGTTTAAGATTAAGCTGAACTGTGCATGAGAAAAGACTACTCAGAAATGTGCATTGAAGTGTATGCATCTTATCATACTGACATGTTTATTCATTGAAAAGCTATAAAAAGAAACCTACCTCTGATGTAACAATGATTCCTCTGATATGTGTATGTTGTGGCACAGTCATAAACTAATGTGTGATAAAATGCAAGGAACGTAAGGTTCACAAGTTCAAAGTAGTTTATATATATCATTTCTTATAGGAACATAATACTATTGGGGATTTTTATCTCATGTCTGGCTAGACTAAGAACTGAGGAACCATTACATCTATACCTAAATGTTACTCGAGTTATACTGATGTACTGATCAATATTTTTCATTGGGTAACCTAAAAAATAGCTAGATTTGATGGCCAGAGTACAACATAAGCATGCATCAGGATTTCCTTCTTTGGGTCACTTTTTATCAAAAGATTTCAGTTGTCCTGAATTAGAAAGAGTTGTCTTTTTTTCCATTTCCATTTTTGTCCATGGGTTTTGCTGACTGGTCCTATTCTATGGTACCTAATCCAGCCTATGAACAAGACAGATGAACCTTTTTTTCTAATGTAAGATTTGAAGATTATTAATTTTACTTCTTTGTTGAATGGTTTCTTATGGCAGCCATTAAACTTCTCCTTGAGGCCATCACAGTAGTTTGTTAGAGTTCTGAAAAGCAAATCTGTCCAGTTCTTCAGCCATATTGCTTTTTAGGATTCAGTTTGTCACCCAGTTTTCCTGGAAACCTACATCTTCAAGGGCATTTTTCCATTCTGTAATATGATGGCATATTTCTAATATATGATATGATATAACATTATGACCAGTGTGGACCTTGAACAAGAAAAAAGGGTCCAAGATCCTTTTAGCTTTTTCCTAGCACAGTGGTCTTCCTCACTAATGCCAATGTTGGCAACCATAACACATTGGTTGTAGGTCTTTGCACAGCTCCACAACTTTATTCTAATGAATAAAGATCCACACTGTTTAGAATAAGCTGACATTCCCTCATGATACCATGTCACTTATTATGGTAGGGAAACCCTCCTACGAAACAAACAGATTACAATTTTACCAAATTGATTGGAAGAAAACTCAATTATTTACAAAATTTAGGAAATATTCTTTAAAGGAATGATCCAGACAAAACATGTAAATGAGGGCAGATTTGATATTCTAAATATGTGCCAAAAAAACTAATGTGCATGCCTTGTGCCTTGTCCAACAAGAGCATTGCTTAGTGGTAAAGGGAGCAGCTTGGTAGAAAAGAGCATGACTTAATATGTGATAACATGCACTAAAATTGCTCCAAAATATTGGCACAAAAGTTTGCATAAAGTGTGTCAACTAATAGATGCTATAAAGTTTGCCAAAATTGTCTAAAAATATGCCAAATTTACCGAACAGCATAAGCCACTATGATATATGACTAGCATTATTATGACTCTATTTACAATAACTGTTTTAATGAAAGGGGTGTATCCACCATGTACTTTGATGGCATACAAATAGGATGTGCTATTAAAGTGTGATAGATGCGGGTCCCCACCTCTGGGACTCACACCTATCTCATGAACTGGTCCCCAAAAGTCTCGGCTCAGAATGGAAACCAGTTGCGCTTGCACACAAATCTTCAATCTGTTCTATGGCATTGCCGAGTACTGGTGAGTGATGTGTTCTGCTGTACAAATGCAACAAATGCAACAAATGCTCCGTTCTGAGCAAAAACTTTGGGGGCTGCTTCCCGAGATAAGTGCAAGTCCTAGAGGTGGGACATGCAGCAATCACACTTTGATGGCATATACTAGTGATATCAAAGTGCATGGTGGGAACACCCCTTTAAATCTGCTCACTGTGTTGTGTCTAGTCTTGCACTAGGCCTTGCGCCTGAGGGAGCAATACATGAACACTACAACCTTTAGTGTTTCCTATGGGGGGATTTCTTGGCTAAAAGTAATTAGATACTAATTATACCACAAAAGGTAGGACCATTAAACTTTAGCTTAGTTTTTGATTTGTTGCAGACGAATATTACAACATAAATATTCACTTACTGTCTCCTTGATCTGTCATTAGCTGTGAGATCACTAAGGGCGACATGTCCTAACTCGCCAACGCCAGTTTTTTGGTCTATTTTGCGGCAAAACCACTTTTGACGCCATATTCTTGTTGTAAATGAACTGTCATACACACAAACTAGGTGCATTATACGCCGGGCACGACCCTTTGTAATGCGCCTAAATATGGTACACTGTGCGCCCCGTCGCGCAATGCGCCTATTGAGGCGCATTACATATGTTATGCGCCTCCGTCTGGCAATGCACCGCGATAGGCGCATTACATATACTACCAATGATATGCAATGCGCCACGAGTTGCGCAATGCGCCTTTTTTATGTGATGCGCCTTTTTCAGCGCATTAAGGTATACCTGACCCAGTTTTTAGAAAGTATCGGACTTTCAGGCGCACTTTACACTGATTTAATGCGCCTAAAGGATACGCCACTTTTTGGACAAGTCACCCTAAATGATCAATTTATCCGTTGCCACAAGTCCATGTGACCTTTTCCTTAATTTAAAGTGACCTTGTCACATTGAATAAGCTATCTGACCTCTGGAAGAGCTAAGGCAGAGCTAAGCAGATTTATATATTGTTCTGTTGAGAGAGACTCCTTAGAATTTGTAATGTATTCATTTAAATCCCTGCTTAGTCTGAGTTAAGGTGTCCAGTGGGCGGTCCTATCAGTCCCATCGATGTATGTACGCTCATACAAGAAAGGCTGCCAATCACATATAACACCGCCTTCTGGACTCCTAAACTCAGAATAAGCAGGGATTTTAATGAATGCATTACAAGTTCTACTGAGTCTTTCCCTAAGGAACAATATATCAATCTGCTCAGCTCCTTCTGCTCTATAACAGGCTAGAGACTGGAAGCGAAGGTAATCCAGCACCCATGGACACAGGATTGAGTTCGTAGAAATCAAGGTTCACTCTTTATTGAAAACTTCTTAAAAACATGGTTAAAAACGATTAAGGGCTGAAGATCTAGCCTGAAACGCGTAAACTTATACTCACATGTTTGGATGTTTTTAACCATGTTTTTAAGAAGTTTTCAATAAAGAGTGAACCTTGATTTCTACGAACTCAATCCTGTGTCCATGGGTGCTGGATTACCTTCGCTTCCAGTCTACAGTGTGCTTTCATCTTCAGCCAGGATGATCTTCCGTGCACCATACCGGAATCAATGGAAGTTATATTACCCCGAGGCATTCGAGGAGTCCGGTGAGCTGTACTCGTTACCTTTCTCTATCTATAACAGGCTACCAGAAAGTCAGATCACATGTTCAATGTGACAGGTTGTAGTCGTACAATGGTTGCATTGCACTAGATAATTGCAAAACTGTTAATGCATAGAGTTTATCAGAAAAAAAGTTTTAATAAAGATAAAGCTTCTTAATGGCTTCACACATCAAGCATCTCCACAAGGATCCTCTTTAGAAAATTAAACATTCTTCAGCTGAGGCTTGAGTTGTGGAAGAGGAGAGCGCAGACAAGCCATAAACACAGACACATAATGCAACATTATATTTTAAACAATATTAAGGTCTACTTCTCATAAGGAAAACTTTTACTTGTGATTTATTTTTTTAGGAGATAGCTGGCTGTATTATTGCTGTTCCTAAAATGGGAAGTTTGTAAGCACTTGGTTTTGATGGAAACATTCTTGTATGGGACTGTAAAAGTTTCCTGCTAGGAGATTGCGATAAAGCTGCCAGACTAGATTTTTCATTCTGTAGTCATGACCAGCCGCTTGCTGGTTTGACCTGTCCTCATGCTCATGTGATATGTTGATGTGTCCTTCTACTAATTTGTTTCTTGGCTGGACAGGTTCCAAGATGAATGGTGAAAGACAACAGGGGCTCCCATGTTATACTCATGATGGATGCCTTCCATGGATGCCATCTGTCTGCCATTTGTCATCCATGGGCTTCTATGTCCTTTCTTCCTCTGTTCTAGTTGTTAGTCATTTATCGTCACCATTGTACTTTGTTGAACACTTGTTATATATGTAACTCTACTCTGATGTACAGCGCCCTGCAGTTAATGGCTCTATAAAATAAATAATAATATTAATTAACAACCACACCTTTAAGGCATACTGTTTTTGACATACTTAATCTTATAACTACTGGAATGTCATGTAAAAATTGTCTGAATTAATTTTCATCAGGTTAAAGAGGTTATGTAGCCTGCTTAAACGTATGGGGTGTCTTGAGGATAGGCCATCAATTTTATAGAGGTATCCAAATCAAGTGAATGGAATCATGCGGCAGTACCTTGAATTGCCCCTCCTAAACATTAAAGAGACTGAACTGTTCACACAAGTGATGTGGCTCCTTATATCAGTTGACCAGCAGGGTTGAATACCATTACACTTAAAGGGGTTGTCTCACTACAAAGATTGCTTTTTATGTTAATTGATCTTGCAAAAATATGTCACTTTGCAATATGTGTCCATTACCAGTGTCCTACCTTATCCTAGATATTCCCTCTTGTATAGGCTGCATCAGCTCCTCAGGTCGCTATAGCTATAGACCTGTTTGATCTTTACCGATAGGCTACCAGCACTGGTCGCTATAACTACAGACCTGTCTGGTCTCTCCTGATAGGGTGCCAGTACTGGTCGCTATAGCTACAGATCAGGTGTCCTCAGCAGCTTGTCACTGCAGGACAGTAGTAACCAGTAAAGCCACTAAACATGCCCCTGAATTCAAAAGTGAAACCAAGAAAACAGGACTGAGGTAAGATGAATCGATATAATGAGACAACCCCTTTAACTGGGATATCCATTATTCTTGTATTGGAACATTCTTCTGTTGTATTGCAGCCTTCTTTACTATATTTTAGATGGCTTCTTGTGAAACTTTTGTCCATTCTTACAGCTGTGCCTAGCATCTGTCATTAATGGACAATTCACACAGCGTTTTTTCTATGTAACGCTAGACTACATTTAGGAGTAGAACTGCTTTGTACGGTTCTAGTGTGACACGCCTCCCGCATGCCCCCTGATCTCAGGCGCACTACAAAGTGCCGCGGGAGCCCTGTAATGCGTCTGATATTGGCGTACGGGTGATTTAAAACTATTGCGAACAGGCTACACTAGATGTCGAGCTGAAAAGACGACAGACTTCTGCCGCAGCCCTGTTCATACATGTCGCCCATATTGATTACTAATAAGTTCAAGACTAAGGCTAGGTTCACATCTGTGACAGAGATTCCGTTCCAAGCCTCAATACCAGTTTCCATTAAAAAAATGTAAAAAATAGTGCAGTATGCAGTGATATTTTTTCAGTATTAAGGTGAATACTACAACCGAAAGTTGGCTGACCATATTATACTCAGAGGGGTTTGATGGGTGCCATAAGTGTCCATCATGAAACAGATCCGGTGTAAGAACTAATGGAACCTCCAACGCTGCTGTAAACCTAGCCTGTGAAATGTAAAACAAAAAGATTCATGAATACATCAGAAATCACTTTGCATTGTAGAAGGAATAAAATGTTATGAAAAAATACTAAACCTTGGAGAAGGGAAAAATAATCTCAAACAAGTTGATATCTTCTTCCCTGATAAATGTAGGAAAATTGCTGAAATCCTGAGATCATAAAGGGTGACATGTCAACTTCCCGGTTAAGCAACACATGCATCCTGCCCTCCACATGATGTATGTAATGAAGGTTTGATTCCTTAGACAATGTCACCTTATTCTGTTGCTCCATGGTCTATTTTGGATGCTCATGTGCCTATTGTAGACACTTTCAGATGTGGACAAGAGTCAGTATGGGCACTTTGACTGATGTGCGGCTATACAGCCCCATATTTTGTATGTACTTTGTGTTCTGACACTTTTCAATCAGTCAGCATGAATTTTTTGAAGCAGTGTGTGCTACAGGAGCCCTCCTGTTGGATCAGACCAAATGGAGTAGTCTTTGCTTCCCAGGCATATCAATGAATTTTGGGTGCCCATGATTCGGGTCACCAGTTCACTGGTTCTCCTTTGTTGAACAACATTTGTTAGGCACAAACTGCTGCATATCGTATACCCCTGGCCAAACCTGCCACTTTGAAGATGCTCTGACACGATTGTCATAGTCACTCATATCTTTACACTTGTCCATTTCTCTTGCTCCCAACACATTAACTTTAAAAATTGACTGATCACTTGCCGTCTAATAAATCCTTTCTCCCAATTTTATCCATCTGTCATTAGTTTTATGTTATGGCTGATTATATTGTATAATTTTTAAGAAAATCTGAAACGGACAGGTAGCACGCAAAATCGAAATGCTCAGACTATTTTAAGTATTTTGCTATCAACTAAACAGAAATCCCAGCAGCCATTGATACAAATATAATCCATTAACACATTTTGAGTATTTTCACACAACAGATTTTTCATGTTTTCAAATTCCAGGCAAGAAAAGTACTCTGTACGGAGTCTTATGGGACTGCATGCACCACTGTACAATCACTTGTGCGCATGGTGAGAAACAAATTTCTGAATGGCTTTTATTCTGGTCATGATTTATCTGGGATATAGAACAGACCCAGGCTGTCGATGTTGGTGGTATTATTTAATAGTTATGTTCAAAAGAAAGCTAAGCAATTTCAGGTAGGTCTACTCTACGCTGATAGACAGTAGTTAAAGGTGATGATGTGGCTGGAGCAGCACAACCTCTCTGCCTATATCTAGTCTCCATCCATGTAGCCAGACACTAGTACAGTGGATTATATGTGTTTTACTCTTTGTTACTTTTTACTCGAGCACTGTAAAGGAATGTCATTAGATTAATCCTTTTAAGTTTGTGAGAACCTCTACACCCTGTGACAGATTTTCTGTGGTTGATGAAAGCCACCCACAATTTATTTTTAAAGCCTAACAGACCTGTAATGAAGTTTAATCTTGATTTAGGTTTAACATGTGGAATATTATTTTTAGATGCCAAGAAAGATAATGACAAATTACTTGTATAATTTTACTGCCAGCTTCCTTTTCCAAACGACCGTGTTGGAAAATTATAGTAGTGGAATTTCATTAGGAGATGTTATCTGGACTAACGAGAAAAAAATTGGTTTAAGGGACAAAGAAAGATTTTTAAAAAAAAAGGAATATGTTTAGAATATGAAAGGTTACAAAAATAAATGGAAATGCCGCATGGCGGTGTTGACTACCAGTTGGCAACAAGTAGTCAACATGCCTTTAAAAAGCTTGGATGCCAAGTCTTGTGTGTCTGACTACGGAGATCTTTGATAATAGTCATTATGGTGACGCTCTCAGTTGAAAATAGCTCTGGAAGTGGAAAGGGGTTGTCTTAGTTAAAAATAATATAAAATGAAGCATTATAGAAATTGTCAACCTATATTAACTGTACTGATTTATTAACGGCATAATGGAAACTTAAACAAGTAGTACTTTGAGAGCAGAAATTACAACTCACATTCTTCCTTCCCTTTATTTGCAGCAGGCTTTTCCTCCTGCTGCTTCTGCTGGGGAATGTGCTCATTTTGGACTGATGAATACTTGCCTACCAGAAGCAATGTCATGAAGCAAAGAGCAGGGTTGCCTAATTTATAGTCACTTTATTGTTTTTTTATGTTTCCTTCTCTGTATTGAGACTGGAAATACATACATTCCCTCATATTTATCCTCTACCTAGTACATATTATAAGTTACAGTTGTGCTCAAAAGTTTACATACCCCGGCAGAATTTTTACTTTCTTGGCCTTTTTTTAGAGAATATGAATGGTAACACAAAAACTTTTTTTCCACTCATGGTTAGTGGTTGGGTGAAGCCATTTATTGTTAAACTACAGTTTTTTTCTCTTTTTAAATCATAGTGACAACTAAAAACATCCAAATGACCCTGATCAAAAGTTCACATACTCCAGTTGTTAATACCGTGCATTGCCCTCTCTAACATCAATGACAGCTTGAAGTCTTTTGTGGTAGTTGTGGATGAGGCTCTTTATTTTCTCCGATGGTAAAGCTGCCCATTCTACTTGGCAAAAAAACTCCAGTTCCTGTAAATTCCTGGGCTGTCTTGCATGAACTGCGCGCTTGAGATCTCCCCAGAGTGGCTTAGAGGGAATATGTCATCAAAAAATGACTTATTGTTTAACTCACATTTTTATGTTAAACACATTTTTTAGAAAGTTTTGGTTATGTTTTTTTTTAATTTTCCATATCACTTTCGGTATTTTTTTTTAATAATCCTAAGTCCTACAGTTTTCACTTTGGCCACTAAGCCTAATAATTGTCTGACACTTCCTGTTCTGTTTAGAGAGCTTTTCAGCAGTGTACTCATTATCAGTAAAAGCAGGGTCAAACTGAAAGGAGACACCATTGTGTACAGAAAACACAGAATCCACCAGTCACAAGAGGAGATGGTTACAGCTCTCCTTCTCCCCTCCCTTCACAGTGAAAACTCTCCTATACAAGTCTATGGGACAGAATCTGTCTTAAGAATCCTATGTGCCTGAAGCTGCTGTCAAGTATCTCTCTGACTGCTGTTAAAGCAGTGCAAGCAAGAATGTCTTCCCCACAATCATATATAGACGGCCGAATTGAGAAATCTACAATCAGGAAATAAAAACAACCGAGAGGAAAATAATATGGATCAGGGTCTTGATTAAATAAGTTAAAAAAAAAATTGGCGATAGATTCCCTTTAATGATATTGAGGTCAGGAGACTGAGATGGCCACTCCAGATCATTCAC
This sequence comes from Phyllomedusa bahiana, assembly GCA_025379985.1. NCBI lineage: Eukaryota > Metazoa > Chordata > Amphibia > Anura > Hylidae > Phyllomedusa > Phyllomedusa bahiana. The sequence continues at coordinate 20,332 of JAODAL010005808.1, forward strand.
TTTGTTCTACTGTAGCTAATGACTGGTTGACGTGGCCTTGTGTTTTGGATCGTTGTCATTTTGGAACGTCCAAGTACATCCCATGCGCAGCTTCTGGGCTGATGAGTGAAAATTTGCCTCTGGTATTTGCTCATAACGTGCTGCATTCATCTTTCCTTCAACTTTGAACAAGTTTCCTGTGCCTTTGTAGCTCACACATCCCCAAAACATCAACGATCCACCTCCACGCTTTACAGTAGGAATGGTGTTCCTTTCATCATAGGCCTTGTTGACACCTCTCCAAATGTAATGTTTATGATTGTGGCCAAAAAGTTCGATTTTGGTCTCATCACTCCAAATGACCTTGTTCCAGAAGTTTTGAGGCTTGTCTTTGTGCTGTTTGACGTATTGTAGGTGAGATACTTGTGCAGTAATGGCATTCTTCTGGTGACTCGACCATGCAGCCCATTTTTCTTAAAATGCCTCCTTATTGTGCATCTTGAGGCCACAGTTTTCATAGAGTCCTATATTTCAGCTGATGTTATTTGTGGGTTTTTCTTTGTATCCCGAACAATTTTCCTGGCAGTTCTGGCCGAAAATTTTGTTGTGCTACCTGACTGTGGTTTGGTTTTTACAGAGCCCCTGATTGTCCGTTTGTTAATCACAGTTTGAACACTGCTGACTGACATTATCAATTCCTTGGATATCTTTTTGTATCCCCACCCTGTTTTTTACAGTTCAACTACCTTTTCCCGTAGATTCGTTGACAATTCTTTTGCTTTCCCCATGACTCAAAATCCAGAAACATCAGCGGCTGAATGAACGATGCAAGAGTCTGGATCCCAGAAACTCACTCACTTTTTATGCACACACACTGATTACAAGCAAACAGGTCACAAGTGAGGATATTACCTTTAGTAGCCATACAAACCCATTTGTGTCAAATTCTGTGTATGTTATCAGGCCAAAATCATCAGGGTATGTAAACTTTTGATCAGAGTCATTTGGATGTTTTTGGTTGTCATTATGATTTAAAAAGAGAAAACACAGTAGTTTAACAATAAATGGCTTCACCCAACCACTAACCATGAGTGGAAAAAAAGTTTTTGTGTTATCATTCATATTCTCTGAAAAAAGGCCAAGACAGGAAAAATTCTGCCGGGTTATGTAAACTTTTGAGCACAACTGTATAAAGAGTCCACAGCATTCGATGTATAAGGATGAATATATTAGAGAAAAGTTCATACAACATTAGGGTGATTATGTATACAGAATTAAGGTACAATATAGGATACCTTTGTATCGTTTTGGTTAGCTTGTAACCTTAGTTGTGCTGGTCACATGAGATCACATAAATTAGGGCAGGTGTCATATGTGGGGAATAAAGTACCAAGAGGTACAGGTATATATTTAGTGACAGTATGAGAATGGTGGACCCGACAAGAAGGATGTGGTAAAGGCACTCAACAGGGCAGGATGTACAATGAAGAGTATGTCAATATTTCCTAGCATTGGGGAGCAGAAGAGAACACCAGCCTAATTTATGTGATCTTATGTGACCAGTATGACTGAGGTTACAAGCTAACTGAAACTTTACAGACGGTCACGATTCCAATATTATTGCATATTTGGGATTGCATTATCCCCTCCACAGGCACCTTTCTCCATAACCCGAGTGCCGGACATCTATCTGGTATAGTACATATTACTGACAGATGGTATTTCACTCTCATTCTACTTGGATCTGTTTAGGCCTCACTTCTTTTGCTTTGGATATGCCATTTTTTTTTACCTTATTGATGTAATAAATGTTGTTTCTACCCTTCTCAAGCAAAACCATTGATCAGTATATACTATCATATGTGGTCTTAAAAGACCCAAATAGAATGTCCATAATTTCCCGAAAAACTTGGGCTCCTACTTGCTCACACATTTTTAGACTGCTTACATTGCTTGTAGTGTATATATGTGTGATAAACATTGAACTAAGAAGAATCTCTGTGTACAATGTGACAATTAGTGTAATGGGTGGATTTATCAATTGACTCGTCACATAATAAAACTCTACAAAAGGCAAAACAAAAACTCTACAAGTCGTTCGTTCGGTGCTCTCCTTAAGGAGAGATCTTCCCTTCCTGAGCTACCCGATGCCTCCCACACAGCCAGCCAGTATCTTCTTACTCTGCCTAAGAGGGACAAAAATCCCAAAACAGCGTTGTCTGTAGATGAGAGATACTGGCTTGGCTAAAAAAATCCTTTTTGCTTTCTCAAGACTCGTGTGTCAAAAGCAAATTGGGATTTGTTACAACCAACAGAGGCGCTGTGGGCTTCTCAGCCCCTTTCCCATAATGCCTTTGATATCAGATGCTAAGTAAGGGCGAAAAGGCAAAACAAAAACTCTACAAGCGTTCGTTCGGTCTATCCTAAGGAGATCTTCCATCTGAGCTAACGATGCTCCCACAAGCAGCCAGTATTTCTCTATCGCACGAAAAGGGACAAAATCCCGAAACAGCGTTGTCTGTAGATGAGAGATATGCTTGGCTAAAAAATCCTTTTTGCTTTTCAAGACTCGGTGGGCAAAAGCAATTGAGGAATTTGTTACAACCAACAATTAGGGCTGTGGGTTCTCATGCCACCTTTCCATATGCCTTATAATAAAATTATAGTAATACAAGAAGTAAGTGTCGGACTGGGGTCCCTGGGCTTCCACCAGTAAAGTTGATAATTGGGACCTTCTGGCCGAGTTCATTCTTAGGGCTCACTTAACAGGTACAGCACATGACTCCGCATGGCTCTTGCTTTCTATCTCTCTTTGCATTTCCCTGTAAAAAGCAGACTCTGGCTTGCCATGCTTGCCCTGTTAACCAGCCTGAGACTGCAAGAAATTATGTACATTGCATGGCAATTACTGACAAAAATGAGAAATAAGTTGGCCTAACACTATGTAATTATAAATTGACTTGAATTAATAATGTAGTAAAGTGATAATATTTATTTTTCTACAATTTCTTCAGTAGGGGGCCAGAAAAACTACAAGCAGAAATTGTGTAATTTTAAGAAATATAAACAATTTAAAAAACTAGAATACTTTTGATACTCAATATGGAAACTGATTAGAAAAGCAAAGTAGGGACATAGATAAAAGCCTCTGGAAGGAGTCAGTATAGCCACACAAAAGTAAGACGATCCTGTTTGTAGCTTATTGGAGACGCATAGATAGCCCAGTCTTTTGCAACCTCCATAGGGTACAGATAAGAGAGCCACATTCATATGCGGCCACTTTTCCCTATCATATCTTCTGATATAGTTATACAGATATGTCTATCAACTTTTATCAGAGCATGGGACAAAATATATGGTAGAATATCAAATTGAATCGAGAATATGGGATTATAGTATAGGGGGTTCTTGTTGGGACTCACACATTGTGGAATGCTGGTTTTATATCCTTGTATTACGAAGTAAGCTGGTCCTACTGAATTAGCTTTTTTGACTGATTTTTGTCTAATATGTATGGGCACCTTGAGGAAAGAACTTCCATCTATAAAAGAGTTATCACACAATTATTGCCTATTTGCAGGGCAGGAGATACATGTACAGTATAATCCAACCAGTGAAGCCCTTTCTAACCATGAAAATGGGGTCCTCTATTCATTATCTGTGGGACTAATATACCCAAGGGCCAATTTAATTAAAACGAGTTTAATAAAAAAACAAAACTAAAAGAAATAAGAAGAAATCACACACTCATAACAGTCAGGATAACAAAACTGAATGCTTAGCTAGTTCAGTTTTGAACTTCTAGGGAACTCAGATGACGCATGTAAAGACACCAATCCAAATGCATGCTCTGGAATATTCCAGTAGCTGGATCCACAGTGTAATGCAATGGAGCAGGAATCCTCACCCTTCTTAGAACACATCCAAAGGAAAAAAAAATAGCAGCAGTATCCTTTTTTAAGTCTTCTTTCATTAGGCCCAGGCCAGCATACAGAATAGCTAGCAAGCAGCCTGAAAAAGCCCATCTATCAAAGGGTCAAATGGAAGACTTAAATGGTAGGCTGCTGTGGCATATTTCTTTTCTTTTGGCATGCTGTAGAACAAACTTAAAGTTCCTCCAATATGGGTTTGGTTGTTATCAGGCTTTGACTGGCCAACAGGGGAACAGGGGAAACCCCCGGTGGGCCCCTGAGCATGGTAGACCTAAAGTTGTTTTTTAACTCCATATACATTCTCAGAAGAGGCAAAAAAGCAGAGAAAGATTGGCAAAAAGCAAGAAGCAGAATATAGGAGGCAGGTAGAGTCATTTACAGTAACTTTGGATGGCTCCTAAACAAAACTCCACCGGTGGGCTCATTAAAACTCAACTGGTGGGCTCCTAGAGGCAACTCAACCTGTGGGCCCTAGGCACCCCAGTCCGACACTGGTTGTTATAACCATATCCCCCATACACTCCAACAAAAGTTATCAGAAACCAAGTATTCCTTTATTTCAACTGAACTTTGGTATTTGTTACGCTGACTTTAGCTTATCTATTAAGCTACTAGATAGATGTTGTCTCGGGTGAAGTAAACTTGAGAGTATAACATACAAAACGGAAGGAGTCATATTGAATATAGAGGGGTTTTCTAAAATTCACTACTATCCCTCCATTTGTTGTCTACTGGACTGACAACAATGTGCTGAACTTACCCTAAATATCCATAAAGCAGGATTATTAGCTAAGTGTTAGTCCCAGGATGGTTGCAGTGATTTGTTGCCTTTTCTGTCTTCTTTTTCCTCTTATTTTTCATTTCCTGAAATAAATTGCCTGTCACTAAGAATTAGATGTTTTTCTGTTTGAAAGCTTTTGCTTTTATAGTGGGAGCGGATTTCTTCCATTTCTAGGTCACTCATACAGCATAACTTGAGGCAACATAACTGGCATTGCCAGATCCAAGCATTGCCTTTGTATGGGGATTCGGATTCCTTTTTTCAGCTCATTATAAGGACTTGCATATTAACCCAGCCTTAGTCAGATGGATCTGCAATATGTGTATATTTGTTTGGTGTGCTATTTGTAACTCAAGCACCGGGTAATAACTCATTCTTTTTCTGTTATCACAACATAGAGTCGTCAGAGGTGGCCAGAGAGAGGCGACAGGGGAAGTTTCAACATGCCTCACCCTGATCAGACCTGGCCTCCTGGATCGTTTTCACGGCACTTATAAGTGCATGCGTTACTCCACGAAGGACTTGGCGTTCGTCATCGTGTATTAGCTCTAAAATCACCAAAGTTACACCAAGGGACACTAAGGGGTGCATTGAGTGGTCAAAGGAGTCATAATTTAATGAGCCAGTCGCAGTTTTACTGTACCTTCTGTGCAAACTTACACGTGCATGGCTTAATCTTTGAGACAAGTATATCAAATCAGTTATGGTTCCTTTGATTGCACCCACCCGGTGCCATTTGGTATAACTATAATATTTAAAGAACTAATCAATGCCTACGAGTGCCTAGCCTCCCACAGGGGAACCTGTGGCCTTTAAAGCAGTATTTTCAGAAAAGAAGTATCTATTCTATTAGTTGAGCCAATGTTCATAAGAATGTTTTGCTCGTAATTTTGTGTTGTCCCAGTATACTGAGTGAGACCACTGCATGTGATTTTCACTAAGGCTTGTTGTCCCAACACACTGACTGACACCACTATATGTGATTTTTTTCTAAGGCTTCATGCACTTTTATGAATCAGGGTAACAAGGCTCCTTATTATAGTGATGCCTATTAGAACTAATAAATCATTTATGTCTTTCTCCTGAAAAATTGTAGAATTTTTGTTTCTAAAGTTGCTGATTTATCACAAAGATTGCAGAAACCTGTGTGCTGACTTGACATTTGTGGCTATGTACCACTTGCCCTAGGGCCCATTTACACGGCACAGGACAAATACCAGTCGGTTTTATCCACCGGTATTTTTCCTTTTTTGTGCCGTGTAAAACGGGGCCCCAAGACAGCTTTTCCCAAAAACCGGACGGAAAAGAACATGAAATGCTTTTCGGCGGCCGGCGTCGAAAAGCCCCACATAAGCCCAGAAAATTGTGGCCGTTTTTTTTAATTTTTTAAAAACCCCAAACCTCTGAAAAAACCACGCAACCGGCCATGGGCATTGCCTTTAAACCAACTGTTATTTAAAATTAGAGGTTTTAATTAAAATTTTCAAAACCCTTTTAACAAACATAAACCCTAAAACAGTAAAAGGCAATAAAAAAAAACCTTTTTAATAATTGTATTTGAAAACATACTTTTTTCTACACTTATAGACACCTTTTTCTCAGGGGGTGCTAAGGTCCTTTAAAAAAAACCGGGGCCCCGCCCCCTTGGGTAGGTTTTTAAACTGTAGGGGAGTTTTCACAGCCCTTCTTCAAAACCCCCCTCAAAACTGCAGCAAATTTTTTTCAGAAAAGAAAAAAAATTTTTCTGTCACTATCTTCTGCTTTTCCACAAGATCTTGTTTATCACCTCACAGACACTTTCAAGAAAATCCACACTGACAAATGTTTTTTTTCAAAAGCAGATCTTTTAGAATTAACCCTTTTTAAAAACATCAACAGTTACGAAATAATTTTCCTAACATGGAGCAAAAATACCAACATACAATTTTTTTTTCTAAAAAAAAAAACCACAATACTAAACCCAAAATATTACACTTTAGGGCCAAATAAACACCAGACCTTGACCAAAACAACCACCAAAAATTGTACACAAAACCCCTGCAACAAATAAGTGAAAACACTGCATTTTTAATCCAGGGACTCCCATTTTTTCGTCTCCTGATTATTCACTTTTTTTTTTCCTCTGCACTGGAAAAACCATCAGTGATTTTTTCCCGGGCCCTGAATCATCTTGCGAAAACCGCTTAAACATATAACCAATACCCATTTATTACTGGGGGGGTGGTTTAAATAAATGGGCAATTCTCAAAAATTCGATTTGGCCAAAACCTGAAATTTCACGACAAAATTCATTTCGGTCCGAATTACTTTGGGACGAATCACGTTAAAAAACAGCTATTTCCAGGCTGCACAGAGCCTGCAGGGTTTGTAGAACGTTTGTGCCATGCTTAAATTGCAAGGGGAGCTTGGTTTGGTTTTCATACAATTGTGTTTTAGTATGACACGCAGATGACTGCCGCCGCTCTTAGAATCGCTTCACTAAAAATTCCCTGGGCACTTAAGAGGGCAAAAACTGACCAAAAAACTGAAGCGGGAAATTTGTAGCCTGATAAAGTCATGCCAGCGAAAGCTGGAAAAAAAAACAAGCTGAGAGCTCATGGCAACATCAGTGACAGAGTATGGAGGTGACGGCGGCAGCCACAGCAGCATGAGGTCAGACAATGCCACAATGACTTTCCCGGAGGGGGTAAAAAAGTAAGTAGGCCCACAGAGTGGCACAATGACAGAGAGTGGAGGGTGACGGTGGCAGAAAGCATGAGGTCAAACAGTGGCACAATGACAATCTGGCGGTGGCACAAAACAGGAGTAGCCACAGAGTGGCACAATGACACAGTGTGGAGGACCCCGGCAGGCAGCAGCATGAGGTCAGACAGTGGCACAATGACACAGTGTGTAGGTTACGGCAGCACCACGGCAGCAGCATGAGGTCAGTCAGTGGCACAATGACACTCTGGATGCGGCAAACAAGATCTACCCCACAGAGTGGCACAATGACTCAGTGGGGAGGTCACGGCGGCAGCAGCATGAGGTCAGACAGTGGCACAATGACACAGGGGTGTAGGTTATGGCAGCACCACAGCAGCAGCATGAAGGTCAGACAGTGGCACAATGACTTCTGGAGGTGGCAAAACAGGAGTAGGCCACAGAGTGGCACAATGACACAGTGTTGATGTACTCGGCAACACAGCAGCAGCATGAGGTCATAGAGTGGCACAATGACAAGTATGGAGGTGGGGGGGCAATACCATCCCTGTAAAAGATGGTGGTAGGCTGATGGAGAAACGGGTCAGCAGATGTGTGCATCAGGCGGGTGGCGGCATCAGAAAGTGAACTGAGGCAGGTAGTTTGAACCCAGACTTATTCTCACAGTTTGGGTAGGCTCATGGCTAAATGATTCTGACGCCTAAGGCATTGTTGTGTGGAAACCCTGGCCAAATCCACCCCTGATTCATCTTGACAAAGGTCAGTCGTTCCACATTTCCCTTGGATTCGATGGCCCCCGCCGCACCTGAACACCTGCCCCGGGAGCACGCATGTGGCCGGGCAGGACAGCTTCTTCCACTGCAAACTCGACAAGTTGCGTCCACACACCCAGTTTGGCCTGCCAGTAGTCCAGCGGTTCTTCTAACTGGGGTGTCAGAGTGCTGTCCAAGTAGGCCACCACCTGTTGGTTCAGGGTCTGCTCCAGGTCCTGCTGCTGCTGCTGCTGGTGACTGCCCTCCTCACTAGACGGGTGAAGGGAAGCTGCTCATCAGTGACTCCAAGGGACTTGGGTTGCTGCTGTGGAGCTGGTACTGCTCCTACTCCCCCACCCTCCCCCACAGCCGCGCAGTAGTACTGGAGCGTGAAGAACCCCCCAGTCAGACCTGTCAAGGAAAGGACCAATGCCGACATGGGCAGCGGCCAAAACTGACTACGGAGATTTCCCTATAGTATTTGAGTTTGTCCTCCCTCTCAGCAGCTGGGAAAAAGGCTCCCATTTTGGACCGGTAAGAAAGGGGTCCAATAGGGTGGAGTAGCCAGAAGTCATCCCTCTGCCGGATGGTGACTATTCGGCTTTCATTAGCCAGGCAAATCAGCTTTGCTGGCGGCCATCTGCACACGTGACCCCGAGGGGCTCCCTGCCTCCATCTCCACTGTATACTGCCACGGTGCTTGCGGGTCATCTGCCTCATCTTCCTCATCTCCATCTACCTCCTCCATCTGCTCCTGCTCCTCATCTCTTGTTTTCCATGGGTAGAAAATCCACCATTTCACCAGACAATGCTTTGCTCCAATGTCCTCCTCCCCCTTTCCCCCAGTTCAGTCCCCACCGGACTCATGTGGCCGCGAGATGTTTGTCGCCACGTCTCCAGCCCCTGCCCAGACAGATTTTTCAGCATCTGTTCCAGGACATGAAGCAGTGGAATGATGTTATTCATCCCGTAGTCGGCGACTGACATATAAAAGTGGCCTCCTCGAAAAGGCCTCAACAAACGGGGGAGGTGTAAAGGGATGAGCTGCCACTGGCTGACATCAAAGTTACACGGGGAGTATACCTGTCCGCCTGGATCATCAATAAATCGTTAATGGCCTGCAAAATGTGCAGGCTGGAATTCCAACGGGTGGAAACATCGCATATCAGAGTGTGTTGGGGGAGGCCGTTCTGCCGCTGCAATTCGAGGAGAGTGTTCCTGGCTTTGTTGGATATGATGAAGTGCGTGCACAGTTTCCTGGCAATTTTCAGAATGTTCTGAAGATCGGTGGAAGAATTTCAGGAACCTTTTCACAACCAGATTGAATCAAATCGCCATGCAGGGCGCATGGACCATCCCTCCTCGGTGCAGCACGGACACCATGTTACTCCCATTTTCTTTCACCATGGTTTCCCATTTGCAGTTGGAGCGGAGAAAGCCAACATCGATTTCTTGCTGCATGACGCGGAGCAGTTCCTCCCCGTGTTTATACTTCGTTCGCCGAGGCAAGCCAAAGGGGTAGAACTGCGTGACACCGCTTTTGCCCTACACATGTGGTATGATGGAGCAGTACTTGTGGAGGCTGAGGTGATGGTGGTGGTGGAGGAGGAGGAGGGTGGACAATTGGGCAGGAGCCGCAGTTTTTAAAACGTGGTGGAGAAGCGGCGTCTCCTGTCCAAGTTGTTGGTGTCCTGGGCAGGAAGCACATTTACCCAGTGGGCCGTAAGGACATGTACTGGCCCGACCATAGTTACAGCTCCAGAACCCATGCGCTGCCATGCACCTTGAAAAAAACCGATAAGCTCAAGACTGGCCCACCTTCTGTTTTTTACATATTTATTGGAAGTGTTGATAATGCCTTTTTGGAGAAGAAATTACAGCTTGGAACTCTCCATCTCGGCTCGGCACAGGCCATTAGTTCTCTGAAAGGTGCAGAGTCCACCATTTGGAAAGGGAGGGACTGCAGTACCAACAACTTGGACAGGAGCACGGTCAGCTTCTGCACCTTAGGGTGTTTGGATGCACTGTTGTCTCTTTGCAATCGCCTCGCTGAACGACTGCTGGCGCCATGAGTAGCAAGGAGCAAAGAACTGCCACACCGCTGAGTATCTGATTTTACCGCCAACGCTCCGTACTGAGTGACTACTACCGCCGCTGCCTCGCTGAGCCCCTGTGCCACTACTTTCTTGGACCTGCGAAGCGGGTTTTTTACCCCGTGGCCACTTGTCTCCCGACCTCACACTGCTGCTATCCTGCTGACTCACGGCCACACAACCCACTTGCTGGCTGCCGCTGCTGCCTGACGCGCAAGCTGACGCCCTCTTCTCCTGACGATGATGAAGCCCTTGCCTCGACCGGCTCCCAAGTGCGGTCGGCTACATCATCATCTATTTGTGTTTCATCGTCACTGCTGTCCTCATCACCGGTCTTGGTATGCAGAGGTTGACCCCTCACAACATGACCTCCCATGCCACTTCAACATCTATTACTTTGCCGCCTACTGCAAGAAGCAGGGATTTTGGCCCCTTTTCTTCGCTGCCAAGTAGCTGCTTGACTGCCCTCCTCAAATTGTTCATCCTCGCTATATAGTGGCGCTGAGCCCAGACCACATAGTAGTATCTTTGGCTGAGGGAACCGGATGGGACAGAGGCGGGTTGAGGACAGGTGAGTGCCGCCTGACCCGCTCCCGGGCCATGCCAACTAAGGGTTGTGTCTGCGTTCCCACCGACTCTTGGCTGGGGTTGTCAGATGTCATCTGGGATGAAGTGGATGACCTAGTCAACCAATCAAGGACCCTTGGGTTGCTGGTCAGCACACGGCCGCTAGATGACAGCGACAGTTTTGGCCTCACCAGGTGACCCCTGCTGCGACGTCCCCTTGCTGTGCTGTGACCTGGGCCTGCTCCAGGAATGTTTGTTTGTCCACTGCCACTCGCAGGTGAAGAGCCTGCCACCTCTCTGTCTGACATACTGTTTGTTCTAAAATGAACAGACACTGTTTGATGAAGATATCTGTATATGATAAATACACACCCTGTATTTGACTCCAAATGAACCCACTAAGAAGCTTGGGTAACCCTTGGATATAAATTGCGCTCCACAAATGGCCAGGAAATATTTACTTGCATGTGTCGTTTAAAAACACTTTGTATTTTACTGAATGTAAAAGCACAAACAGGCTTAATTAACCTTCGGATATGAATTATGCTACAGGCAAAATTGCTTCTTTTGGCCGAATGTTTCTTTTAGTGACCACAACAGCAGAACAATGCTTAATTAACCCCTGGATGTAAATTGCGCAAAAGAATTGAGCAACCAAAAATGAAGTGGTATTTGGATTGTAAAAACGCTGTTTCTTTAAATGAATACAACAGGAACAGGCTTAGAAAACCCTTGGATATTCAATGTGCTGTGAGCAGATAGCATTAAAATGTATATGCAGCTGCATTGGACGCACACTGGACTTCAGTTCCAATACCCCACAAAATCAGAATTAGAACGTAAGAGAAGCAGTTTCTGAGACAAGCTGAGACACCCTCCAAAAATCGCTGTATAAAAATGAGTTCTTTAGTAAGAGATATCATAAGCAGCCTTGGCAGCACCTTCCCTAATCAGTACAGTGAAAGCGGTATGAGCTCCCAGCGTCGCGCCTGGACTATAGTGCGGTGACGTCACAGAATCCCGCCGGTCTCTGATTGGCTTCATCTCTGCACATGTCATGTAGGCTATGCCCTTCTTCCTCCCAGAGTTCTTTGCCCCATGTAACACCATGTGCTCGCAGCCATTTTATCAATCAAAAGCACACTTCGTTCACGTGACGTACCCCACCCCAAAGTTCGACTTCGTTTCGAACCGAAGTTTTCCACTTCGAATTCCACTTCGTTAGAATCAATTCGCCCATCTCTAGTTATATATCTCTCTACCTAATGGGGGTCTATTTAGGAAAGCATGATGATGCTCCCTCTACCACAGCAACCTAGGAAAGCTGGGTGCCTGCTGTGGGGGATAGGGAGCCACCCATCA